>VZTL01016537.1:11937-28786 GCA_013400535.1 Scopus umbretta
AAGCTTTAGCATTTAAGAGTGAATAAGGATAAATGCTGTTGCATAGATTTATTGAAAAATTATATAACATCAACTTTTAAGAAACAGTGATCTTGACTCTTCTGAGCAAGGTACATTCAAAGTGAAGAGTGACTTCTTTCCTTGTATCTCTTCCTTGTACCTCTTCCTTCTGAGTTGAGCTTTGGGTTGAGTAGGTAGTTGGGTTGGAGCAGCTTTACTTAATAATTGGGATTACTGGCAGGCAAAGGTATGGGCAATAACCTTTCACTCTAGGGCAGTGGAGTGTGTTGATGGTGAGCTATTTTTCTAGTAACCTCATGTGAATTTAAGGGGGTTTTAATAATCTCAGACTTGTGAGAAGAAACTAGGGTACAGCCCAGCAAATCTGCGCTATTGTTTAGTAAGTAAGTACCGTTGCACTGTTAGAAAGACCAGAAACAATGTATGAAAGATACTTGTTCAGAGTGGAGTTTCTGCCCTGCCCCCAAACAAGGTATGTGCTTCTTCATTAACGTACAAAATCTTAGAGAAAAGGTTGTGTCTGAAGTAAACAGCCTGGGATTTGTTGCACATTGATTTACTGGAGGGAGTGTCAAGAGTTTACAAAGTCATCTGAATGCTAGACAGCTGTGAAAAGATAGGCTTCTTTTAAGTAAAAGCAATTGTCAAAGTCATGTCCATTATAAAATTCTATTCTCTGCACCAGAGCAAATCTCTGTCTCAGCTAACATTGCTTTGAAATGCATCTCATTTAAATTTGGAAATAAACAACCAACAGCCACTCTCTTCCTGAAATAAGACGATTACACCTGGCTGAAGGCTTACCCCAGCTGTGGGCTTGCACTGCTGGACCCTTACTCTTACCCATCATGTGTTCCCTTACTCTTTCTTCTCCTTCAGAGCACAGAGTGGTATGCCTTTACGTAGGTGACGTTTTTACATCTAATGAATATATAACAGTGTTTGAGGCATCAACACACTTTTCATAATTTCACACTGCTTTTTGAATTTTACAGGCTTATTATAATGTTCTGCGTTCTTTTTGTTTGCTGGGCTGAGCGAGCTATTCATATACTGTGTAACCATACAAATAGTGGGGCCTTGAAAAGTTCACTTGTTTCAAGTTACATGGTAGGGAAAAAAGTTTTGTAGATGGTGTTTATTTATCTGCTGCAAGGTAGAAGGGCTGTCCTTGAAAATGAGTCGCTATTAAAGTACAACCACGCTGTTGTTTGAACTGATATTCCCATTAAATTGGGTCCCTGTAAGAGGACTGTACTACTCAAAGGAATAGATGATATTAGAAGCAGTTTCATCAGTGCTTTGGCAAACTTTCTTCCAGAATAGGACCAATATTGAGCAATTAGGAATGCTTGCTTCTCTTTTTACATTGTTTTTGCTTCATGGGGGTTGATGCTGGATTTCCTTCATTGACTTAATGTAGAACAAGATTATGACCTGATTCCTAAACTGGAAAAAAGCACATACAGGTAATTTCTTTTTAAAAGAGATTAATAACTATAGGAATATAATAGTGTTCAGAGTTGAAGCAGCTAGTGTTCCTGTCTGTAAGCAATATATTTACTTGGCTGGCAGCACTGTTTATAAAAATAGGAGGGCGTGAAGTACTTCTGTTGGAGCTGAGCTATGCTGTAGCAAGGTGTACAGAGGAGAGGAAGATGTCTGCAGGACCACCAAGACCTCTACAAGGTGGCATGAGTGGTGCTGAATGGGTGGTATTGTAGCTTTGTGCTCTCAGAATGATCTGGTCAATGCAAGGACAGTCTCTTTCCCGTGGATGAGGATGGTTAAGGGATGCAGTATCTTTGGAACAAGGAGGGAATCTGGAGCAGACGTGCAGAGTAACACCTTGCTTTCCACTCTGGTTTAGGGCTCAGTTCAACAACATGCTGTCCTTGGTAGAGCTTATGGCAAAGCCAAAGTTTAGTTATGAATCACAAAAACAACTGATTTCTCCACTGACATATATTTACAGAGATTGGGGGGTGTTATGATAGGAAACCATAAAATTTTAACTGTTCCTGTATGTGATGTCAGACTCATTTTCTCATTACACATTCTTAATGCTTAGATTTGTTCAGAAATGTTTCTAACTAAACAATAGCCAAACAAATCAGGTAGAAATATAGGAATTACTGAGTGAGCTGTGTTGTTTTGACAGACTTGAAATAAGCTTTAGAAGTTTAGTTTAGCAATCAATGGATTTCAGACCATTTTCAGATGGCTGTGAAGAAGGTGCTATTTGCTGGCTTGGAAAATCTTCAGATCTTGACTGTGTCACTGCTTTATAAGAAACAGGCCAGATTTTTATTCAGACTCTTGACTTAGTGTTGGGTAGAATCCAACTTGCCTAAAGTTATCTGTCTAGATGTTGGATGTTTAATCTAAATTAGCCATTGGGCTTTTTCCTATGATCATGGAGAGAGGCTGCTGCAAGGGATGATTCTCATCAGACTAAAATAAGTAGTTAAGTTACGTGGTATCAACAGCCCTCTTCAGGGCATTGCCTATGTCTCTGGAAAACTGAGCCATAGGGATATTGCTGAAGAAATGCAGTGTTCTCTTAGAATTGATGCAGTTATCATTTTCGTAACACTGCAGCGGTATTATTCCTCCTGAAGTTAGTTAATTCAGAAGTTACCCATACTGGCTCGTTCTGTGCGAGGAAAAAACCACCACAGTAAGTTCTGTTGGGTATTCTGCATTGGCATTTCATTATACTAATGCAAGACTGCTATCTGAGCTTAGCCTTGGGGGTTTTAACTCTGGCTTTGACGTTATTTCTCTCACTGCATTTAGAAAAATAGCTGAGCTTTCTGTCTCCTTTTCTGTAATGTCAGCAAGACACATAATTTCTGTAATTTCATTGTTAGCTTGTAATAAATCAGGACTTTACTTGACTCACGAACCGAATGAAGATGATCACAGAATTTTTGTCTCTAAAGTTTTTATTAAGTAATTTAAAATCTTATCCCAGTGAGAGCCCTTAGCTGGGCTGATTGTATGCTAATGTTGTGTTGCCTTCCAGAGGTAGCAACTGTCATAAGGCAATGATGCTAAAGATCTTAATTGTCTCAATACATCTTGGTGTGCTTTAATGCCTCTAAATTAATTATGCAATTTAATACTGTTATTAAGTCTTGAATTGCGTTACTTCAGCAGAAACATAAAGCTAATGTGATTGTGTGCCATAGGACTGGAAGCACCTGACTCTTTAATGATTATCCCCCAACATTGCAATTATTCAGTAAATGTCTAGTTCAGAAGGTTCACAAAACATTTTCCTCATACTCTCCTGGGGGCCACTGAAGACCTTACATGTAACTTATGACTTAGAATAAAAGGTCAAAAGCCATAATTACAAGATGCCTCAGAAAAAGAGTATAAGAAATGAAGGCCATTGCCAATAGCTTAAGTGCCTGTAGAAGCAGAAAATAAATTAAATAAAACATATTTGTAGGGAATACACTGTACCTCATGGTCCAGGGAAAGGCAAAAATAAACAAAGTCAAAAGCAACAGTCCCTGCCAATCTAACCTTCTTACCTTCAGATTTGGTTATTAGCTTAAAGATTTTTTGTTTTTTTTTTAAACAGAACCTAGCTAGGTACCTGACAATTTTAGTATTGCTGGCAGCATCGGTTCATTGGTTCACATCACTTTGAGAGCGGTCTGGTATGGTTAATCTTTCCTTGAAGAAGAAAATAGGCTTTCAGTATACTTTCACCTCTGCCTGTAAAGGGAAAGAAAGCAGATATGAAACCTCTCCCCAGTTTCTGAGGCATCTTGTTTTTCTTAAATATTTAAAAATCTAAGTCACCCCCACTCATATCACCTATCAAAAAAGCCCCCATAATTTTCTTTGCTTCCCAAAGCATCACTGTGAAAACTGTATATACAGGAAAAACGGAACCAATATGCTTTAGGGCACATCACTTCTACTGTGAATGTATAGAAACAATACTACCACTCTTCATTTTAAAATGAAATAGAGAAGGAAATGTGTATAGGCAAAAAAACATGGTTATCCCAGCTAGAAAATGTGACTGGGGTTGCTGTCAGTTCTCAAGGGAAATGTGTACTTTTGCATTTTGTCTAGATGATAGCACTTGCATTATTATAATGACCTGTAAAATCACAGAATAGCAAAGCAGTGCTGCAAAGCAGGAGTGATTGTAGTGAATCATCCAGAAGTGCCTGTTCTTATGATACTGCCTGGGGAAGTCAAAGCCTACATAGAGTGCACAGAGCTTCTGGTCTGCACTGATTGTTTGTCCTGGTAGGGTATAGCTCACTCTGTTCCTTTCGTAGATCCATTTCCTTAGAGCTTAATCTCGTATATTGCCAACTGAGTTTATATACTTCCAGACTTATTTACAGTATTTTTCTCATATTAACTCATCTGAGTAAATGTATGTCTGCAACAAATGTTGATTACTACTGCCCTTGGTAGTAATCAGTTGCAAATTTTTTCCAATACTCAAAATTAAATAAATCCTGTGCAAAGCCAAACCTCTATTACCTGAGCAGAAGTGTTAAATGGTGATAGGAAAGCCATTGGCTTTCCCTGGGCTGTCTGTCTAATTTTACTAAAGTATTGGGATGACACAGTATACTTTGTAATTTTGGGAATCAGATTTATTGATTAAATTGTAAATTTAATGACAGAATGTGGCATGAAACAAGGGTTTCATATCAGGATTGTAATCTTTCCATATATCATTCCTTTCTTTTTATCCTTCCTCATCCCTTCTCCCCACCAGCCAAAAGCTGTGTAGCTTTTTAGTTTGTATAAACATTCAAACAAAATTCAAGATATTGATAGGGAAAGAAATGGCTGAGCTACTTTTTCCAATACTGAGGTTTTGTATACTAATTCAATACAAAATTAATAACATATCTTTAACTTCAGCTGCACAGAAAGCCCGACTGCAGGTGATGTACAGAGTTTAATAGATTTTCAGAGATGAGCAAAGGTGTGTTACACTCCCAAAGCTTACTTGTGATGTTCTCCCATAGGGGGTCAGGAGTATGTCCCTGCAGTGAGCACTTCTCTCAGTTTTTTGCTCCTGAGCCCTGATGCCTGTGTGGCTGTTCAAAATAACACAGAAAAACAGTGAGCAATAAGTTGCATTCTTAGCAATGAGAAATCTTAGTTAAAAGTCAGAACCAGCAGCTTTACCTACACTGGTTTGTTACATTAGAAGTTGCTCTAGTCTGTAAATGGTACATAACTACATGTATTCATTCCTGGGGCTTAAGTACAGTTAGGCTTTCATATAAAGAACTGCAGGTCTCCCTGTTATGCACCGAGACCTGAATCAGGTAAGCTGTCCCTTTGAACGGGATCAAAGAGAGCAGCAGGTGCTAGACCACGCAAAACTGCCTTTCCTGGGTAGCCGAAGCATCCCAATAAAGTCTGGCGTTGTGATCCTTGCCAATCCATTGGGTGTATCGTACTGTATGGAGCTGTAGGCTGTGGGAGTTAAGTTTTTAACCTCGTTCACCCAAAGAGCTACCCTTTGGGGCCCTGCTCCATGGACCAGAGCAGCTGAGCTGCTGCTGAGTCACTTCTGTGGTGTTGCAGGGTGACAGGGACAGGGGCTGTGGCCAGTCCATGGCAGGTCCTCTCTGCTGCTCCTTCCTCTTCGTGCTGCTCCCTGCTCTAGCATGGGCCCCCCAAGGGCTGCCATTCTTCAAGATGAACCTGCTCCAGCCTGGGCTCTCCTTGGGCTGCAGGTCCTTCAGGGCATGTCCACCTGCTCATGTGTGGACTACTGGGAAGCATTTTGTTCTTTTCTTAAATACCTTTTCCCTGAGGTGCCCACCCGTGGCTGCGGGGCTCAGCTGTGCCCTGCAGTGGGGCCCTTCTGGAACCAGCTGTGCCCAGTATGGGGCAGCCCCAGCCCCTCCTCATAGAGGACCCCATGCAGCTCCCCCCACTAGCACCTGGGCATGGACACCCAGAGCAGAGGTAAATCCAAGGCCTGTTAGCTGATTTTATTTCATCATTTAAAGTGACGTCTGCACTGGAGATTGTGTCAGCGCTGCCATGTGTACTGGTGTCCCCAGGGTGTGCAGAAGCGTCTCGCTCCCCTTCCTGAGGACACCATTTGCGCTGCTCCCTCCAGGTGCCTGGGAGTACCTGCAGCTGCAGGAGATGGCACCAACACCTCCATGACAGTGTCCCAAGGTCACGCCTCCGGGCCCGGGAAGCCTCCTGCTCCACAAGGAACTGAAACTCGGGCTGAAGCCCGGCTGGTGCCCACAGGCCAGGCCATCAGCCCCACAGGGCTGCTGTGGGGGCTGGCAGGTTTAGTGCTGGTGGCTCTATGGGCGGGATGGCCCTGGCCTCAGGTCACACCTTTACCCCGTGGTGGTTTTACAATGATTGGTTCCTTTCTGACCTGTAGGGATTTAAAATTACTCTTAAATTAAAAGAAGAAGGAAAAAAACCAAAAAGTGATTTCTTTTCTTCAGCTCCGCAAATAGATTTAGTGAAACTTCTTGGATAAAGAGGTTTAATTCCAGTAGATGCAATTACAGCTGTTGTTGTGTGTGTAACTTTTGGGTGTGGAAGGAGTTGAACATTTATTGTTTCACCACCTTTTTTCTTTGTCCAGAGATGTAGGTTTATATGTTTGAATATAAAAACTGCATTGCAGCCACTGTCTACGTTCATTTAGGGGGCTGTTTAAGGCTT
This sequence comes from Scopus umbretta, assembly GCA_013400535.1. Classification (NCBI taxonomy): domain Eukaryota; kingdom Metazoa; phylum Chordata; class Aves; order Pelecaniformes; family Scopidae; genus Scopus; species Scopus umbretta. The sequence continues at coordinate 18,661 of VZTL01016537.1, forward strand.
ACATATACATACTGTTAACCTTCTTTTGATGTAGAAGAGTGTATTTTGCTGGGTGAGTGTGGGAGATTACTGGATCTCTTGCCAACAGCCTATAAACTTCTTCATTAACCCCATAATTTCTCATCAGAAGTTTCATTAAGACAATTGTTGGGTAATTTTGTGTATACTTTGTACAAAATGGAGTTTAGAAAGAAATTCATGATTACTGAGCTTTTCCTCTACTGCCTAGCAGGCATAGTTAGGAAAGACCAAATTATGGGACATTTCCTACCTGGGTGCCCCAGTGAACAGGCAGCACATTTCCATTAACAGACTTAACATCCCTTTTCAGGAAAGTCCATCTGCTTCCAACTGATAAAGCAGCATATTACTCACAGTACATTCAACTGCCTCGTGATAATTCAAAACTTTACTTATGCATTCCCACTCTCTTAGATTTAACACACCAGACACGTGTCTTGTGAGTCACACCCATATATTTCCTGAAATACTGACATTTGCAATGTTTTTTTGGTGGTTTTGTTTTGTATTTTGTTTAGAGTAATCAGTGACACTGGAAAACACAGGAGGGGGAAATATCTTTCTCAGTTGCAGTGGCAGGTGGAGAAAAGACTGTCAGTAAAGCAGTCATGAATAACTTAAAACTTTTGAGTAACTTTTAATAGTAAAATTCTGTATGGAAGAAATGGAGCAGTATGTTTGTACAGGACATCTTTTTCAGATAAGGTTGTCTTCCATGACAAGGGGTATGTGGTTTTGGTTTGTTTTTTTTTTTTCATGTATATATACAGTGGAGCTTAATCTCACTCTAAATGGCTGGATGTATCAGAATATTTATAGACTAAACTGTGGATGAAAAGGATTGTAAAAACAGTTATTACAGATACCGATTTATGAACTCTCAGGATGGGATTCATCAAACCAGATTTAGATGTGCTGTGTAATGGATGGGAGGACATGAGATACTCCTAAGGCTTATTTCATCTCATCGTAGGGCAAACAACTAAGATATATCAGTGCTGTTGAATGGTCCTTTGATGTGGCAGCTTTTCGTGTGTTGACTGCGCAGAGTCTCTACAGCTCAGGGGTAGATGCCTGTAACTGTAAAGATACATTAAGTGGGACTACTTCCTAAATTATTAATGCTGATAACTGTATACCAAATAGTAAGCTTCCTGGTTTGGTCTCTTTAGCCATGATTATCTTGTAGTGGCATATAAAATTATACATGACATTTAACAAGCTTTGCTTTAAAAAAAAAAAAAAATAAAAAAATCTTTGTTTTCTTAAAAACACTGGTGCTAGAAGTCAGGCATCAGTAAGCACCCGAAGGAATCAAAATCTAAGAGACATTCTAATCGTGTCTCAAATTTTAAAATGCCTTTGTGGTTATATATCAGATATAGAAAATACAAGTAATAAAGAGTAAACTGATGCACTCTCCTAGTAGTTGTTTTTTCCTGATGCTTTCCTCTTTCCTAACTGCTTGTGCTATTGATTATATTCAGACACTGTAGTGCACTTATGAGATGCTTTGTACGTGAACTGAACTGAGTTGAACACTTTTACTCTGAGCAGATCTAACTGAATATTTACAAAAGAGCCACTGAACTTTGCCAATAAAATGCTGGTCACTAGTCTAGAGTGAAACAAGTGTGATATGTCTAGACTGAACAATTTTTGAGCTATGAGACTGCCAAATTAAAATCATACCTGAAATGTCTGGATTTTGTTTTACCATACTCCTCAGAACTTGAAAACAAAATGAAACCTTCTAGTTACTCAGCAGCTGAAACAGATTTGGCTGAGTCAGTACTATGAATTGACATCTCTTCATTGAGAACATTGTCTAAGTTCAGGATGCTAATCATTACATTTTATCTCAGTTAAACTGGATGAAAGGGGCATAAAATTACTGTTTTCAGTCATCCTCAAAAAATAAAAGATGAGCAAGTTGAATGAACTGTTGTGTGACATTAAATTTGTCCTCTTATTTTGACCTTATGGAATTTCTGCTACAGCCTCAGAAATGCAGAAGATGATTCAGTTCAGTGGGGACTTAGCTGACATTTGCACAGTATAAGAAAGAAGAATGTATCTTTATAGCTAATGTTTAGAACAGACACAGCACATCAGTTTATCTTTCAAGTCCAAGTGGGTAGAATGAGCCTGTGCTGCCTCCTTCCATCTAATTTGTAGGATGTCCTAGAAGTGTTCTTCCTTAACATAGCCTTTTGAAGCAGTTCAACATGAAATACAATATTAACATGTTTATTGGGCTAGGGTTAGAGAGAAGGTGATGCCATCATTTTGGATTTCTCATGAAGGGACCAATGGTAGCCAGTGATTGCAATGAGATCTCTGAGCACCTCAAGATATTAATCTTTTTACAGATTACTTCCATAATAAACATGGAGCTAAAATTAATCTTGTGCTTCTTTTAAAGTCCATTTGACAGTCTAGTCTCCAACCTTCAAGCAGTGAGTTCAGGCCAAAGACATTGGCAATACAAATTTTTTAATAAATAATGAAAAATTCTGAAAATATCTCTCTAGTTCATTGCCAAAAAAAAAAAATTGTAAACAGTTTTCTTTCACTTCTGATCTCTAAAAAAATTTGTTTTATTTTGACTCTCCCATATATTTTTCTGAATTCATGACCCATGTTTACTTTATTGATAGTGCCGATTTTTGAGATCTAATTGGAAAGCTTTACATTTCTGTGGTACCTCAATTTTTCAAAATTCTTACCTACTTCTGACGTGTGCTGGCTGGGAATCAAATCAGCAGTTTGTGCTTGAAAACTGGCTTGATTCCTTTTCTCAACAATACAAGAAAAATCTCTTTTTATAAATGGACTCTTTCCTTAAGGTAAAAAACAAACTCTAAGAATGTGAAAATAAATAACAACAACAACAAAAAAAACCTGTTCCAAGGAAGAAATTCTGTTTTGAACTAGGTGTAGCATGTTTTCCTCTCACATCAATGCAGAGGTGCTTTTCAAGTGTATAAACATTGCAGTTGCAATCTCTTACCATCCAGCTTTGATCTTGTCTTGGTCCAAAATGATTCTGACCTCTTTCTAATGATATCCAGTGAAAGAAGTGCAAGGCAGAGACACCTCTTTCAGCTTGCAGACTTTTTTATATCTGAAGCTCAAGAATCAAAAGATTTTCTGCCCTTTAAAATCCTCTGGAAATAGAAGCTGCAGGGCTGACATTGTAATATGCCTTTTTTCTGATTTTGTAAAGTCATCAGGATTATATCCATAGAACTATTAAAGTGCCTTTTATCTGTGTAGGTACACCTATAGGCATTTCTGAAGATGATAAATGTGATGTGTAGTAGTGCTGATTTTTTTTAGTAGATTATTTAGGCAAGAAGATACAAATATGTAACTTGTAATACAAGTCTCTCCAATTTTTGAGATTTTTTTTTTTTTTTTCCTTACAGCAAGACAAAAATTGCCCAGAGTTCATGGGGGGAAAAAAATAAAGACTCACAAGATCACCTTTATCTGTTGATAAACACTCAGGTGAAATACCCACCTCATTATGCATGAAGTTTTCCAGTCTGTGAAATTTATTTCTGATAGTGAGAAACCTACTTCATGATACACCTCTGTATAAACACAGGAACTCAATTTCTCAGTGCAGTCCATGCATGCAGATTAATCTTATCAAGTAAACAAAGCAGAAATGACAGTATCCAGAATTTTGCTTTCAACAGTAGTAGTTCTCTTATTTCTGACCCTCTAGATAGAGTTTTTACTGGAAATAAATAAAAAGCTAAAGGCGGCACACAGGTGCACTTCTTGTTTTAAATAGGGATTCTCATGAATATAGGAAGGAATCATACAAGTCATAAAATGTGATCTTCAGTTCTGCACCTGGAACACAGAGTGCCCGCCTGTCCAGACAATGGCATCTTTTAAGGTATTGTAATCACAGATGTATTTGTAACACCACAAATCTGTCCCCTCCTCTCCATAGCATGCCCATGTGCACAGAGCCTAACTCAAGTTCCTTGGTCATGCTGCCTCCCAAACCATGCCCAAGTGAAAATCCTGCTAAGACCAGTCTCACAGTTTAATAGCACAGATTGACTGCCAATGCCTAGAAGCACCCCACAAATTAAATTTTCTAGCATAGACATAGCAATTGAGATCAGAGGTGGCTGATATTGGTTTAAATAGGTCCAGGATTCATGCTTATATCTGGGGTAGGGTTTTGGGGGGTTTGTTGGGTTTTGGGGTTTTGGTTTTTTTGGGGTTTTTTTTGGACAAGTATCCCAGAAAGAATAGAGGAGGACTAATGAACCGTATCAGCACAGAAGAGTGGTTCAAACCATTGTTTCCCAGGTGTAAAATACAAATCAGCCAGGTTTCCATCTTCCCTAATTTTATCCCAGGTATGTGAGGGGTTAGCAACTGCGTTTTATGACATCTGTTACAGGTCCACCCTCACATTAACTATAAGCATCTACCTTCAAATGCTTTGTGTCAAATAACAGCCTTTGTCCCTTTTCTAAAAGAATCACATTGAACCAAAGTGGAAGGATGTGTGGGAATAAAACTTTGCCATGGTTGCTTTAAATGGACCTTGATGTTCTGCACAAGCTGAATTGTCAACTGGTTTTGATTGCTTTTCATAAAGAGTAGAATTTATTAGTTTTGTAGCTGAATATACAAACAGCACAACCTTATTTGAGGAGTCTTAGTTTGTTGTAAATTAGGGCAATGAATTCCAGAGCTCTGAGTCACAACCTGCGTTGTTAGGGGTGTAAAACTGGATTCCTGATAGTAATGGCATAAAATTAAAGTATAGTAGAAAATTACCAGGAAGAACTTTTTTTTTATTGAGAATAGTTGGAAAAGCTAATAATGAATTCATTTATTGCTAGCTAAAAACATAGTAACTTGGTAAGAGGGAAATTATTAAGTATTATTAAAATTCCACTTTTAATTGTCAGAAACTGTAATTTTCAACTAAAAGAAGGCTCAACTAACTAAAAAGAGGCTTCCCTTTTCAATTGTTTTGCAGTCTTAAAAGTGTAAAAATTGCTTAAGTGGCTTTGGTCATGAAGCAGACTTTTTAAAATTATTTTTCTGCATTGATAGTGTGAATGACAAATGCTTTTCATCCTTTCTGTATAAAAATAATTGAACAATTAATTTTTTAATTGTTTTAAGTTGTCTTAAGTGTAATTCTCACTGTTGTTTCAGGGGTGACAGTATGTAAGAGTACCACCAAGGACTTTTAGGGACCTCAATTAAAAATTGGTACATGCTGTGCAAATTGTAGTTTTAATAGATGAGCGAATCACTAAGGTGTGGATTCACTGCTGCATCACTGGAGTGAATTTTTTTTTCAAAAATTGAATTTATTTTTTTTTTCAAAACAGAGCTGCTGTTTTGAAAAGTCTGGAACCATCCTGCCTGAGCTGCAAGATTGAGCTCTCCCACCAAAGGCTTCAGGACATCTTTACAGAGCTCCTGCGTCCCTATACAGAGCGAAAGCCCTTTCCAGGCGGGAGGTGGTTAAATGATGCGTGTGAACTCCCTGGCTGCTCCTTGCCTTTTTCTGAGAGTTTTGCTTTCTTTGCTCAGTGACCTTCAGTGCAGAGCCGTTTCCTTGTGCTGCGTTTCCTGCGCATTGTCTGTCTGGAAGCAGTGGCAGGAACGGAGCGTTTGAGTGGCGGTGTAACGGCTTGGCAAAGAAACGCTTAGCAAAAGCAATGCTTTAAGAAATGGGTTTGGAGTGATTGTTTCATCTAAACGTTGATCTGGGCTGAGAGGGTAGCAAAGCCTGCTCTCATGAAAGGGTTTGCCACACTAACGTGTCCAGGCTCCTTCCAGTTAAGAATTGCATGGTACTATTTGTAAGACAAGTAATACGTATTACTTCTTTTCTGGCCATGATCTGCTTCCTTTCTACTCGTTCTTGCAAACACAGCCTCTCTTGTTTTCATTTGGCGTAAGGGTGTGTTCAGATTCACTTCCACTCTAATGCATTGCACTTGGCTGTGCAGGGTTAGTGGAGAGAATTGCTGTCTTCCAGGAGAGCGTTTTACCAGAGGAGGGAGAGACCTTCATGTTTAATGCTATAGCAGACCTGTGTTGGTGTGCAGCAATGTACGTAGGTAGTAAATATGTATATTCTTCCATTCTGAAAGTGAACTGGAATATAGTCTCAGTCTTGTTAATCTCAACCTTGTTATTGTTGTTTTGGTTTGTTTGGGGTTTTGAGTTTTTTTTTTGTTTTGTTTGTTTGGTTTTGTTTGGTTTTTTTGTTTTTCCAGCGTAGCCAGTGTTTTCTCTCTCTGGACTGCTGCTTCCTTTTTATAACACCTGGGGGTGAAATCCCTTGGCATGCTGGTAAAGGCTGAGACACTGAGCAAACATCTCGAGCATCCATTGATTCAGAATTGCTCTTCTGCTTTTAAGTTATTTGAAGGGGTCTTGAAGCCTTAGGCTGCAATGGCAAGCAATAAATGGGATAATAACAGCACATGGTTCCACTTGGTACTGATTATATATAATGAAATGGAACATGCTAGTCAGTGGCTAATCCTTCTCCTGCACTTCTGACATCAGGAATTTACAACCTTTGCAGAGGAAAGTATTCTGTTTAGGTTTTAATTATTGTTGGCTTTGCTTCCTCTGTAGCTGTGTCAACTTTTAAAAGCAACAGTATATGAAATGCATCTGAAAAAGCAGTGTACAGAATACATTAGGGGTTTTATTTTGCTAGCTTTTTACATTTTTGATATGAAAATTGATATTCCAAACCAGCTTTCTAAATTGGTTAACTTGAAAGACTGCATAATTTGGGGAAGAAAAGGAGATCCCAGTTCTTAGTTCTGCCCCTGTGTCAAGCTGCTCCTGGGGTCTAGGCAGGCTCAGGATCTCATCTCTCTCTGTGCCTGGAGGTGCCAGTTTCCAGGGACAAGCCAGCCAAGCTCCCTTGCTGATTCAGCTACAGGGTTCTTTGTGCTGTCTTAGAGAAATTGTTATCCTGACTCAAACTTGGTCACTGGGTTTGAAAAAACATCTGAAAATACTGTGATGGTACCTAGCCTTTTGGGGGTAGGTATGAGCAGCCCAAAGGCTTGTCAGTACCATTTTACTACCATTGCTCCAGATCTGTGTGATACATGCATGCTTGAGCTGTTATATTTTCAGCTAGGTTTCTAAGATCAAAAAAAAAAAAAAAAAAAAAATTGTTCAGCAGTAGAAAGTATTAATAGCTTTTGTCTTCTCTTGGTCCAAAGGAGGCCTTTTGGCTTATATGTCTATGTCTCCTCCACGTGCCTTTAATGTATTTTAATAATTTTTCTTCTGTCTTTTGTTTTGTTCACAGCCTACATGCTGACACACTACCAGTTTTGTTTCCAAAAGAGGAGTTCACAGAACTACACAGTGCCTGATCCAACTAGCCGCTTTGATGTTCCTCATCAGACCATGTAGGTAAAATTCAAAGAAACATATATTCACATTATAACTTTCTACTTATTCAACATATCGTGAACCAGCTGATTTTTGGCAACAATACTCACTTTGCGATGTCAGTGTCTCTTGGAATTTATGGACTACAAAATCATTTAAGGCACTCCAACTTTGTGATGTGTTTTATCATCAACAGACACACAACTATAGAGAGTCATATGTCACGATGTGTTTGGTCTCCTTGCCACATCTATTTTAAGTTGTTGTGGGTGCTGGGAACACTGTGATGCCTGTCATTCCTGTAGGCGTACCTGAGCTAACTTTAATAGCAGCTGCAGTGGTGCAAATTTCAGCTTAGGCACAAGACCCAGCAGAGAAATTAAATAAATTCTCAAACAGTTGGCAAATCTTGAACTTCTTGTTATTACAACTGCACAGCTAGCAGAATAAGAGCTGGCCAGGGTAAGAGCTAGGCTGAACAGGTTTACATGAATGAACTTCTATGCTTGTCTTAAGAAGAGTAGAGCAGTATCATGGTATTGGTACTTGGGAGAAAGATTCCTTCAGGTTATTCCTGTTGATCATCTTGAACTTCTGCACAAATGTTCAAGACTTCATTGAATTTCAGACAAATGAAAAAGTGTAGCTGATATTCCACCTCCAGGATTTCCCTGCAGAATAATTCGGTCCTGCTATAGTAGAGGTGAGAATACAAGAAGTTCAATTCAATTTCTTGAAAAGTGTGTTTTCGCTTCTGGTTTTGATATGTTAGCTGGGTTTAGTTTCAACAAGTCAATTCCATCTGCGAGAGTAAACCTAGGCAAAGAACTAAATTGTTCTGATTAAATTGCCAGCATTCATTATCACTTGACTGCTTTCTCCCTTGTATGTTATGCTGTTTTATGTCTCAGTTGCAGTGGCATTTAAAATAATTTACATTAATTGGTAGGATGTAGCGTTTATGTCTATGCTATAGTTGGTGTTTCTTTTACATTCCTTACATGCTTCTGTAAAACTTCTACCTTGGTTTGCATTTCTAATTTTCTGGAAATGAGCTGTAAACATGGATATGTAGCAATGGTTTAGATGGCCTGTATTTACTACACATGGTGGCACACTCTCCTTACACAGAAAACAGCTCTCCTCACGTCCTTGCTTTAGGGGCTGTGGCACCGAGAGTTTTATATGATCGTTTCTGGAGTGTTTTGGGATTTCAGTCACTCATTTCTGTCTGGATAAAGCTTCTAACCAAGTCACCTCAGGAAAGCATTTTCATGGCATACTGGATGAATCTTTATGGCTTCAATACTAACAACAGGTGTCTCAGTTGAATCCTGAAACAATGCTTCCCCCTGCTATCCTGAAATTAGGACATGGTATTTTGCACAGTGTTACACAGCTGGCCATATTCAGTTACAGTTGGTTGTGCCTTTCATGTTGTGTTCACCATATTCCAGCTTTACTTAGATGTTTTTTTCAGGTATTTTGTGTAAGGTGTAAGGTTATGGGTTTGGGTTTGGGGTTTTGGTTTGTTTATTGTTTTGTTTTGTTGTTTTTTTTAATAGATGACAGATTTTCTGTGAATAAAATACTGAAAACACATACATTTTCTGGTTTACTAGTTAAATTTAAATTTTCACAATTCATAAGCGTGTTGCTTGCTCTGGATTGGAGAAGAGATTGATGTTCCCTGTTGCCAGTATCCAAAAATCTTCCGCAGCTGTAACTGATGGGCAGGAAACAATCCCAAAAGACATTTATTATGCTAGAGAGGGTATCAAGTCTGAGGAGAATGCCTTTTCTGTAGGTACGAGTGGCACAACTATTCCTTGGCAGGAAATTTTTTCATTGGTGCCAAAATTCAGAGTACCCCAAAGAAACTGGAATTGAACCGTATTCAGTTTTAGCCTAAAAGGAAAGTAACAAAGGAAATACCTGAATTCATATAATTAACTTCTGCAAATTTCATTAGAGTCCACATCTCTCTCCCTGTAAAAACATGTATTATTTGTCATTTAGACTCTGATGTGACAGTGGGGAAACAGTGAGCAAAAAATAAAGGGTTAAAGCATCAAACTATATAATCCATCTATAAGAAATGTAGTAACAAAGTTTTCAGAGAGCCAGAAATTAATATTTTTTTTTTCTGATACTAAATTAACAACAACAAAGCCATTCATGCAAATAAATCTAATGGATTGCTTTAGACTTACACTACACTCTACACTGTTATGCTGCCTCTTAAGGGATTATATGTATAAAGAAATAATAAAATAATGTTCTTTACTACCCACAAGTGGGCAGCGCATTAAACAGAATTTGTCAGTTTATCGGAACACATTACATTAATCAAGAGGAGGAGCATCATTTTGCGTAGCAAAGGTATGTTAGCTTGGCCATTTGGGCTGTTAGAATCTTAAAATCTTGCTGCAAATGCAAGGGTAATGGTCATGATGATGTGCATTTGTCATTTAACACAAGTAATGCTTGTGCTTTAGTAGCTTTATAAAAATATAGACATCTGCAAAGGTTGTGGTACCAGTCAGCGCTCTAATACAAAGTGCAAATTCTGACATGATTGGTGTAAATTTCAGTTGTGAACTAGATAATGTCTGATCTAAGAATAGCCAGAGGAAATGCCTTTTCTTACAAGGTTTGTACAGCAGTATATTTAAAAAAA
>VZTL01016540.1:15883-41612 GCA_013400535.1 Scopus umbretta
AGTAATTCAAGAATGTTCTTGTGGTCCACCTTAGTACATTTGGTGGTACTTGCTAACAATTTCTTACACACGTATGCAAATCAAAATTTATGAAACAGTGTTTTGTAACTCAAATGTGAAAGACTGACGGGTGGATTTATATCACAGGTAAAATCTGCTCAGTTTCTATAGTTTAAACTAGGCCAATACTGAAGCACTTTATTAATGACATAATTAACGAGCAACCAGGGAACAAAACGTCTGTAATCCCTATAAGCAACGTGACAGATAATTAACAATGCTAGACTTTTATAAAAAGTTTATATGCACCTGCCAGTTTCTCAGTGCCCCTCAGCACCTCACCTGAGAGGCTGTGCTGGCACACGTGCCCCAGAACCTGGGGGTTACCAGCAACCCTGGCAATAGTGCTGGGTCCCTCGGGCTGTGGATGGGGGACATGGCATTGCATGTGCCTGTCCCGCTGCCAACAGCCACCTGACCCATACCCACACCTCTCCTTTGTGTCAAACTCAGCAAACTGCAATTCCCTCATGTCCATTTAACCTGTTGGCATTCATCTTCCTCTTTTTAAAGGATGACTTTCAGGCAAGTACTTTCCCAGACAGTTGGCTGTCCTGTTCATGGTCCTCTCTTAGCAGCAGTTGGGACCCAGGAGATTTTGCAAGGGATGGGCTGTGTGAGAACTCCCGAAGATTTACCAGGTTAGTTTTATAATATAGTTTATTTTTTATAATCTACTTTATTTTTAGGCTGGTTTTACTAACTGCATTCAAAGAAAATTTATTAATTTTCTTTAAATAAAGTTTGAACTAAAATGTTCTTCAGCTCCTGAGCAATGCCATGTAAAGATTGTAGGCCAGACTCTAACAGGGGAAGACTGAATCTACTCGACTGAAAAAAATTCATGAATAATTCCATGAGCTGTTCTCCAGAGGAAGAGTACATGAGCAAAATGCACTGGACAGTGCTGCAAAGCTGAGTACAATGCACAGAGTGAAGTGCCACATCTTATGCAGTTAGGGTGTCTTCCAGAACAATTTTGCCTGGAGAGCCTCCAGCCAGCGACATGACAATTTATCACCAACCATCTACTGCAAAGGACAGTTCTACATATTTCCCAGTTTTAAGTATAGGCTGCACTACCAAGACCTGATAAAAGTTTATGCCCTGGATCAAGCACCAAAACAAATAGCAGTGGGTGGGTTCTTTTCTTCTCTTTCCTTGTATTTCAGCGAAAGGGTCTACCTGGGTCTGCATAAATCTACTTTCAAGGTCCATACAACCTTGTTCTGGTCACATCTGAATATTTTGTCCACTCACATGATATATTCTTTGAAAAAGAAAGGCACTTCTCTCCCCCTTTCATTTCCTTCTTATTTTCAGTTTGCACTTATTTAATGAGACGGAACAAGGAGGTGGACCATAAGGTGCTACACCTATATGTCATGTATCTCTGGGCAGTGCTGCAGGCCCTACAGATGAAATGTCATTTTGATTTTTCTGCTTTCATGGGAAAAGCCAAAGGGTACCCATATGATAAACAGTTTGGGTTTACACCAAATTTACATGTGAGCTTTCATCCCAAGGGCAGAAGGAACAGTGGAACAGAAGGAACAGTAGAAATTGTTAGACAGACACTAGGGGAAAAGAAGTCTCCTCATTGCTTTCATAAAAATATTGTGAATACCCTTTTGCCTCAATTCACTTTTATGCCTCCTCCAAATACATAATTTTTTCCCCAATACCCTCTATATCCATTTTCTTCCTCTTCTTAAGCTCCTTTTTACTTCTTCCTCTTTTTCTGTTCCCTCTCCCCCTGCCCAAAATTTTAGTCTCACCCTAAGCTGCCTTTGAAGTCAGCAGCTCACAGCTCTCAACTCCTTAGAGTACCTCAGCCTGACTTTTTAAAAGTGCCCAGAAATAAAAGTCTGAGAATCATAGGAGGTCATAAAATAGACTGTTTCAAACCTTTGCCTGACTCTAGTAACACAGGGCACCTTTGAAGTCCTGTAAACAACCCATCTCAACCCTTCTCTTTCTAGAATGAACATACGTGGCAAATACCCAGTTACTTTTAGGTCTTTAGCAACCAGCTCCCTCCTCTCCCCTCCCTCTTTTTTCAGTGAAGTAACAGTTTCCCAGGCAAAATCTTCAAAACGACAGTCAGCATCTCTGTGCACAAGAAGCACGCCAATGTGTCCCTGCTGAGGACTTCTGCTCTGCTCCTGGGGACCTGCACACTTCTTGGGTCCCTGGGGCCAGAATCATCCCCTCACACTGATCATTTATGTTTTTCCTCCAGGATCAAAAAATTAAGTTCTGAATAGAAAGCAAATAAGCATAAAGCACTGGCGTTGTCAGAAATGCGCAACAGGGAAAAATCTGTGGGTTTAATGGTGGGAAAGACTCAACTCGCCTCCAGTTCTGAGCAGTGATGTGAGATGCTTTGTTTTCCTCTGAAGTCTTCCCCCTCCACCCCTGTCCCGGGCAAACCCCTGAATGCAGCATTACTTACATTCCTGGGGGAACCTGCCATTAACAATTGCTCTTACCTCTGGCAAGCGATCCAGCATTCACATAGCTTGACCAACTCTGCAGCAAGAAATACTGCACTGTATGTACACTCTTTAAATACTGGATTAGGTTTAGACTGTTAATGTAACTAAAAAAGTTCAGTTACTTCAGCGAAGATTTGGGAGGCATTACAGTTAATAAGCAAAGGGATATTTTTCATTTCTACATTATGGAAGAAGCACACACAGTTTTAGTGATATTTACCTTTTATGTTACGGGTGAAGATTAGCCGACGGAGCATGTTGATGGCTGCAGTGACCGCTAGTACCCTCAAAATACCAGTACAGTAAACTGGTATGGCCCAGCCCAGGTCAGCTACTGCAAATATATGTTTAAAACATACCTGGCATGATATAATTAGTTTGCATATTTAAATAGTCAAATAGAACTGTAATGTAGTATAAACTATGAAGGAAATTGTCTCATTCACAAATAAAACTCTTGCTAAAAACCATGACTTTCCTCCTCTCAGATGCGTAAAAATTTCTGAGCAAGAAACTTCTTACGTTTTTCTGCAGAAACTTGTTTCTTGCCACAGTTTTAAGTGACATGCTTACAAGTGTTGAATGTTCATTACAGAGCACAACATGATTAAAATTAGAGTTTCTGGTTTATTAACAGCAAAGAAAAGAAAATAAAACCCAAGTTTCTAAAAATGAATAAATATTTAATTAATCAGTTTTAAACTGGAATTTGAGCTGAACTATATGGAACAATTTTGAAAAGAAACAGCATCTACGCAGATTTAAGTTCAGAGAAGCCTCATATCTGCATATGCTGCATGAGCACACTTTTCTATCATTAGGTCTTCATATATCTCCATGCTGTCCACATACACATTTTGAAAGCACTCCAAGTTTTCCAATTTGTTTTTAAGACTTCCCAGTGAGATATAATTCTAAATGAAAACACTAAAAAAACAGTTATTACTACGATTGTTCCATAAGGTTTTTACACGCTACAAACATAGCACACTTTTCATATTAACTTTGCAGTCAGAAATTAGTTTGTAATTTACTGTATATAATCATATTCAATGTTTGACTTCAGAAGAATTTTGTACAATGTTTCCTACAATTTATAGAAAGTTCTGCTAACTCCCATCTACATAAAAAGATAGAACCATCAAAAACAATTTCTGCCTTGCACCAGAGTAAGATACAAATTACACTGAAATCAGCGGTGAGGGATAGGAATGTGATTATAATGAAACTAAAGAGTTTTGATACATGTGGAGAACGTGAGAAATATCTGTGATGTCTTTAAAGGAAAAGCAGATGACTTGACACAGGTGGTCTGTTTGTATTAACAGCATTCCAGAGATTCACGTCCTAGTAAGGAACTAGGACATTTAATGTAGGTTACTAGAGATTTCTGGATTGATTTCTAGGACAAATAAACTGTCAAAAGTTGTTTATATTTGTTGTCTCAGATTATTTGGAGAGAGTACATGGAGAAAAAAAAAAAAAATCAGACAAACAACGACCTTTAGGTCTGTAAAGCATTCAGAACCTGAGTTTGAAACAGAGATGTTCAGACCCAATTAACTGCGATGAGAGACCTGCCAGGGGGTGCAGAGAGGTGGGGGGCACCCAAGAGCAAAAGCAGGGTCGGACTGCCATGCTGGCTGACTGGCTGGATTTAGATGCCATCACACCATGTCTCACATTAAAAAGGATGTTCTGCAAACTTGAAAACATATGTCGGCTGCGGAAAGGATAATTCCAGTTGCAATCCCACTTGCTTTAGGTGGAGGATTCCCTTTATAAAAAATGAGCTTAACGCAAGGCTTCAGAAGTTTCACCACAGCTCCCCTCTGTGTCATGTTCATCTTTTCCTATGAAAAGAAACTGTTTTTCAGCACTCATCACCTCACTTCCACACAGTTCCTTCCACCACCCCGCCTGAAGGCACTTCCAGCTTCTTCATACTTATCGTGGGTCACGAGTATGCAACACAACTAAGAAAGGGGGAACTGTTCACACAGCAATGGTTTGGTTTTTGATCACTAGCCCACAGTGAGCCCTACACCATATGCAGACCTCTCTCTATATAGTTGATCCCATCATACAGATTTGTGAGTCTGTCTCATGTGCTCACAAAAGGCTGGGCTGCCTTGGGGAACAAGGCAAGCCTTGTTCCTCTGAAAACCCTTTCTTCTATTCTTCATTTAGCAGATGCCTTCCAGTTTAATATGTCTTTCACAATATTTTCACATCTGTTACAGTGCTCTGCAAGTCACACAGAAGAATAATCCTTGGTCACACATAGCTCATCAGGCGCAAAGCTGGTAGCATGCTGCTTGGCTTTGCACAGAGGCTGCACAGACCATTTGAGTTCCTGGCTCACTCCACCTCTCTCCTTTTGCTCAAATCCAACTATACAAAGGGTGGATATGAGCTTATCTTGGGTGTTTGTGAAGGCATGCAGAATGTATTTGGGATTGCTCTGAGGAATTATTTAATTCTGTGAAGTTACTTCTCATCATGATCAATCATATACAAATTGGCCCATTGTGTTTTGGGTCAGTTTTTCTCACCTGTGGTAGTTTCTGCTTCTCGGAATAATTTTCAGCTGTGTAATTCTCACCCTCTTTCATGCATGGGGATACAACTTACTCTAATGGATATTGACCATTAGTTTAGCTATGCGAATCTTAAGTTAAAATACCAGTCCTCACTTACCAGAATGTTTTATTTTGTATGCTACTCAGCAGCAACAGAAAGTAGGTTATTTATTTCAGATTCTCATTGAAACAGCTGCAGCTGTTTCAGGGGAAATCTCTATTGAATAAGACCCGAAGCTGGATCATTTCTTTATTACTCAGGTTAGACTACTTGTTCTGCACCACTGTTCATCAGATCAAAAGACCTGTCCTGTTTTGAAGGCCAAGTGAACAATACTGAATTTTATAGTCAAACTGCATGTTGCTTTTTAAAATGTACAAGTTAAAAGGAAATAGTTCCATAATAAAAAAATTATCACCTTCATCAAAGCCTTCATCATACTATGAAAGCAGAAGTAGTTTAGATGTCTTAAATGAGGGTTCAACCAAAATAACCTAATGCTACCTGTCTTCATTCTTTCCCTTTTGTTAGGTTGCAAAATAATTTTCACTAAGCACATTTTGCAAATTAAAGGTCTTCGAGAAGGTGGTAAGGGGCAGAGCTCTGCTAATGATTTTAATGAAGCATAAACCTTCATGTAACTGGATGAAGAATTTGCAGAATACAAAAACGTACAGAGCATTAAAAGAAAGCAGCTATGAAATATAGACAAGCAATGCATGCAGCCCTTAAATTTTGCATAATGGTTTTCACACAACTCAAACTCCCCTTTTACATTATTCCTAAACACAGCATTTGAACCAAAAATATCTCTTGTTCAACCCTGGTTCATTCCATTTCAGAATAAGAAATGTTGTTTCACATCTCTTTAAAGCTTAAAAGCAAGCTAGTCTAATGCTGATGACATGCCAAATTTGATAGGATTGAACCTACTCATAAACTAATTTTATTGGCTGGCAAAGATAAGCCTAGGGCATAAATATGATTCTTTTTTAATCACCACAAATATTGCTTAATCATAGATGCAAATCTTAAAAACATAACCTACATTCAGCTTACAATATTCACAGCCTAACTCTCTCATTAAACAGAAAGATTTACTTCTCTGGATTTACTTCACTTCTCCAAAGGAGGCACCTACGGTGCCCCAACTGCTGATGGGAACTCACTCCATAGGATCTGGTAAAGATAATCCAAAATATGCTCCCTGAAATCCATTGAGAGTGGGTGAAATCATGTTAACGTTGGCATAGTAATTTGTACTCTTGCCTTTGGCAGGTGCTTGTACCAGAGCTTTAGAGGACGTGTAAGGAATTTCACACTGGATCCCAGGAGTGGTCCACCCAAAGTCTCTTACTGTAGATATGGATCTGCCTGTGACCGTGACATTCCCTAATGATGACTTCTACACTCAAGTGCACTGCACCCATTAATGGGCAGGGAGAAGAGAGGGTGCCAGTGCGTGCGTTTTTCCAGCGTTAGTATACCCCACAATTTGGGGTGAAATCGGTAAAATTTCTGCATGGAAAAAGAAGGACCAATAGTCGTTCCAAGTTTTGCCAGCTCTCTAATTCAAGAAAAGTGCCCATTAGAGCTCATGGTTACAGAGGATAAGCAACAAATGAATTGTATGTTTCCTAGCTGAATGTAGTGGAATCCATAACGCACAGAGTGTAAGACAAGAGTTGGCTGTGGGAGGTATATTTAGACAAGTTTCAAGCAAAGAATTTACTTTATGATTTAGAACAAGACAATTAGAAAGTACAACAAAGCCTGGAAATTGGGAAGAATTCGTAAGGTAATGTAAACATTCACTATTTTCCTTTGATGATTAACTTCTTGCAAAAGCTGACTGTGAATACCAAAGCATCTGCATAAATGTGAAAAATGTAGTATTTCTTTTTTTCCACAAGTGCCGAGTTGTTAATAGACCATAACAATTTGACAATAAGCCAGCAGGAGAAAAAAAAAAAAAAAAACCAAAATCCTCTTTCTTTGCTCATTGATGACTATAAATTTGCTCAGAGAAAAAAAAAAGTATGTAGTGAATAAAAATCTGTAATAACATAGTAGCTGACAAGTAAAGGTACATCCTCTAGTCTTAAAATGCAATTTAATAAAAAGAAAAAAAAATGATTGGAGAGACTTAATTGTCATTTGAACTACACTATTAACATTTAACATGTAACTGATTTGACAATATAGTGTATAGGCCATTCTCTGAACTCCTTTCCCTAGGACTCTACCACGGTTATGAATTTTGATCTGCAGACCATACTCCAGCAAACTGCTTGATGTCCATGTTTACATGACCAAAGAAAAGGTGGCAGAATGATTAGGGCCAAGATGGTAAGTACAGCAGGGTGAGAGATGAGGGATTTGACCTAAAACATCTGACTTTCCGGGTCACTGAAGTGAAAAAAAATCCACGATGCAACTCACCCCCAGCTCTCACCTTCTTCACTCCTGCTAGAAATGTCAAATGGAAACAAAGTATTGCCTTCACATTTCCAACTTAATTTCACCCTGGCAAGAGAAACCCAAAAACTTTATTTCAGGCCAAACCCAAACTGCCATAAATAAATATTCAAACAAATTATGGTAATGTTGCCAGAATATTCAAAGGTGCTTAACTGGGAGCATCCAAACAACAGATGTTGTTTTGAAATAAGGCACAAATATCCCTTCCCCCACCCCATGTAAGAAATCACTTTCTACTGCAAGCTTTCAAGTTTCTCTATTTGGCTTTGGATTATCAGAAGGAAAACATTTCTTCTTCTTATGTGTATATTTTAGACTTCCACATGCCTTCTCTCCTCTCCTCTGTATGCTCCTTTCCCTTTCCACCCCTAGAACTCAGCTCAAAAGAACAAACAAATTATTCATTATAACATCAAACCCAAGAAAGCCTGGTTGCCTTGGGGTCTGAATTTGAAAGGTGGTTGACCTTTGAGTACAAGAAGGTTCAAACTCTCATTTAACCTGTTCTTCTTTTGGGGCACTTAGAAGAATTCCGCAGAGATTTCAGGGGAAAGAGGCACATCAAGGTACTCTGAACAGGTGTAGACTTTCTCTCCTGTATTAACTGATTATTTTCCTAACACTTACAGAAGCTTTGAATATCTGAGTCCTTGACTCCTCCAGCAAATTTGGCTGAAATGGGCCAACAGGACCAAAAATTTCATCAGCAGATATATACAGAGACGAAAAATCATACTACACAAGAAACAGCTCAGTACCTGACAACTGAATACTTCTTGCCTATCTTACTTAAAAAACTTTTTTTTTAGAAAAACAAGAAAAAAAAATGCTTTCATGTTTTTAAATGCTTTAGCTGAAAAGTAAGAATGTTGAAAAACCGCTCCAATTTCTTCACTTTCCTTTTTTTTTAATCTTAAGAAATTACCAAGTAACAAAGGTAGACTCAAAGAAAACAGCTTTGCACTATCTATCTCATAAAACAGAAACACAAATGCTTAATGAAATGGAAACAGAGACAATTTAACATTTACGCAAATAAATTAAATATGTTTAAAGTTTAGAGACTATCTGTGAGGTACAAATGTTTAGTGGAACTGAACCAAGATTTATTCCGGTATTTACAAACAGATATTCTTTTGCATACAATTAAACTGCTAAGTAAAATCAAAATGCTCATAGTTATAACAGAAATCCTCTTTTTCCCTAAGAATTTAGTTCAAATTTTCTGTTGGCTTCTGTTGACACTAGGCAACCAAGAGCTTAGGAAATAGTATGAACTCTTATTTCAATGTTCAAGCAAATCTTTGACAACTGGTACCAGAGGATTATCTAAAAATGTAGGAATTCCCACAGAGAAATACTATGTAAAAATTTGTTGCCCTGTTCTTTGAAGCATCTGATTGTGATCTTTTGTCAGCAACAGTAGTTTGTGATAATAAAGGGATGCTGAAAAGATAATCCATAGTAGCTCTCTGTTCCTTCAAATTTCATTTCCCTCCCTGCAGTAGGTCTAGTAAATATAACCTTGAAAAAATCAAAGGTACCTTTACAGAATTCCTCACCCTGCCAGTGCTGCTGGCCCAGCCAGTCTGGCCAAGACATTAATTCTTGTGAAATGTTTGGTATGTGCATTGGGAAATTGTATAAAATATCTTCACAGCTGTGCATGTTCTCTCTGATAACGTGCTGTTGTCCTTTTGTTAATATTTGTACTATAGAAATACAGCTATTTTTATACCTAGAGCTTGGAGGAAAGCAGGGATAAACATAACAATGCAATGCTTATTTCCCAATATATAATCAAGACGGGCTGTTATTGTAATTGTCAGAGATTCTCTTTAAAAACATTTCACGTTCAGTCCCAAGCACTCTACAGCGTCTATAGCCTACACTCTGAAATGCTGACAAGCATAAAACTTCATTATTAATGTTGCATAAATCCCATATAAACCAAGACAAGTTCAGCCCTCCTAACATGCCATTTGGGGAGTAGAAGGAACAATTTCCAGGTCCTTTAACTGCCACAAAACGTAAAAGCTGTTGTATCAGAAAGGGAAGGGTGCATGAATTACTGCTTAGCCAGTATACTCTTCAATTGCATGATTTTACCCTCGCTGGTATGTGAAATGCATGGCAATTTCCCATTCTTTCCCAATTCCTTTGCTTAATTAACATGAAAAAGATGTTCCTTTCCATTATTTGAGAATATTCTTTGCTTCTATAGATGAGACTGTAATTAACGAGACTGCAAGAAAGGAGAAAAACAAGAAACATGAGTCCTAAATTAATGACATATCACAGATATTATGGATTAGAGCTGTTCAACCTTGCCAGCTAGAACAATAGCAGGGAGACAATGTCTGCTTTCTTCTGCTGTACATTAAAACCGTTTTGAATTAAAAGAAACAGATTGAGTGCAGAGAAAGGCTTTTTTATTCCCTCTCCAGTAACCTATGATTTGGGTTTTTTTTTCCTTTTTCTGCTCAAGATGACATGAATGATGTTTGCCTAGCAATGTAATCGAAGGTGACAGAAGAAAGTCAGCACTCAAAATTCCCAGGTTTGACGTTTTAATACATTTCATTGTAACATCACAGCCACAAAACTGCCTTTCACACCACTGTCTTAACCCCTCAAAAACACACGGCTGGTTTCACAGGTACTCCCTCCTCTTGCCCAGTGCAGGGCTGGTGGAAAGCAGAAGAAAGCCCACGCCCCATGCATGCTGGGCATCAGCACCCCACCAGCTGAGCCATCCTTTAATTTGGAGAGATACATGCTAGGACAGCAACCAATTTAAAGCAGCTCTTCCCAACTACAACAGATGATGAAAAATAAAGGGAGAAGCAGGGTGTGCCTAAAACCACTTTGAAAAATGACAGGGGAGCTGCTTCTGATGTACGTGTGTACACTGGTAAATGACAGCGTGAATTACCTGGTGGTTCTTCTGTGGATTGAGAAACATGAAGAAAGAATAAAACAGGCTCTTCAAAAATGCAGAATGAATATGAAGAGAGACATTACCCATACTTTGGCACCTGGTTTTAATGTCTCATTGAACAGTAATAATAAGTATCAGACTAAAAATCCAGGGCATTCTTTTTAACCGTGCAGAGATGGATTTTTTTTGTTTTGACTTTTTTCTTCTCTTCTCTATATTCTGCCCTTATGCAGCATGCTCCCTGAGACTTACCTCTTTGCTGCCCAACTGACAACGAACCTATTACTATGGCAGGTCAAATCTACTGCTTCCTGACCAACATATCCCAAGCGTAACCTGCTCAAGACATTTCATAAGGCTTTCAACTCTCATAGCTGAAGACAGTGAAATTCCCTGGAAAAAAAATCCTAAACACACAAGCTGATTGCTCTCTCAAACCCATCATACTGTGGGATTTTTTTGTGTTTGGTTTTTGTTTGTTTCCCCCCCCCCCCCCCCCCCCTTAAGTACTTAAGAAAAAAGCATGGGGCGGGGGGGGAACCAACCAACCAACAACAAACAAGTGTCCTCCTTTTTCCTTTTTATTTGGCCTTCACAAGACTGCTCTGCTGAAAGGTCTAATTCTGTCTATAGACATTGCAACACACATGCAACAAACACCATCTTGCAAAATATATTTCACAGATTATGTTGGGGAGAGCACTTTTGTATTTTGCTTTGGTACTACCTGCAGCAAAATACATCTCCAGTATGACTGACGCTCCTGCATCCTACAGTGGGAAATAAGAAATATTGGCCACGGAAGTGAACTGGCTGTCCACTGGCATATCACTATGTATACACACAACCATAGCAAGATGCTCCCAGCCTTGGATGAGTAGCATTTTCCATGTTTTGAAGCTTGGTTCCTTTGATTTCAGCTAAGATCTCAGAAAAAGGAGGCAGATTAAAAGTGCACACATCATATAAGTTTTGGTGCATTTGAGCTTTACCTTTTTGGTGGGAGAAAGTATTTTAATTTTGAAGTGAATCCAAGACCTCTTACTGATAGCGGGTACAGCCAACATGAGAGGTCCAAGCCTGCAAAATCAGGCGGCCAGGATACTTCTGATGAGTATCAGAGCACAGCATAGTGATGTTTTCACAGATTAAAGGTTGGGCATGAACATTCATTGTACGAGAACCTGGGAAGGGGAATAATAGTGTCAGTAAAAAATTTATGACTAGAGAAAAGCCTTCAAGTGCTCCTGTAATAGTTGTCGATTGAATTTGTAGCCTAGCAAGACCATTTTCTACTGCGGTGTCTGGCTGGTTGGTTGTTTTCCTCTGAGATCACTAAGATACCCATGTCATGTAAAATATTTCCAATCCCACTTTAAAAGTTGATTTTTGAAAGATAACAATCTTACCACTCAGCCGATGATTGCCTGTTTAAGTCTGTGCTATTACACTACTTGCACTCTCTCTACTCCATGAAGCGTGGAAGGGTTGGTGGGTGGGTGTGCGCACATGACAATGTATTTATGAATTAAAAACAGACTGCAAAGTATTAAATAAATATTTATTAACTTATATGTATCTATACTTACGTTTCCAAGTTCTTTTCTATAGACCTTCTAACTTCATGGAATATGGTAAATAGATTCACATTGAAAGATGTAATGCACAAACCCCCTCTCTCTTTGGCACCGTGAATTAATGTCCTTACAGGCATCTAATTACAGGTGTAGTTAAAACATTCATGCTTTTTTGCTTGCTATAAAAACTATGTCCTATCAGACTCCCAAGTGAAAAAAACACTTTACAAACTTAAAAGAAAATGTTACTCTTATGTTAAGAACTGCATATTCTGAAAAGAGCGTTGAACTGAACTGCTGCCAACACCACTACCAACTGCTGTGAGAAGAGCAACATATACGCTTCTACCTCGTCGCCATGATGTAGCATGCTCCTTACCTGGCTGCACGCTAGAAGGACTAGACCTAGATCAATTGACAAAACAAATACTTTTTTTCTCAAAACTCACTGTCCAAATTATTTTCCTCACTTTCAGTTGTGAAAATAAAAGGCAAAACAACTCCATAAAATGAATCCAAACTCATTATTTTGCAATTCAGACATTAAAAAAAATAGGATCACTGAGTCATTGCCTACATCTTCTCTCCTTTACTGTTCTTCATTCAGCAATTAAAATTTGGATCTGTGAAAGTTTTGCAAACCCAGGGAAATAAAAAGATTTTCTCAGCCACTTTTTTGGTTTTGCCCTGACAGGCTTTTCTGAGTTAGTGAATTATTTTTCTCTACATAATAATTCAAACCAGTATGTTTCCTGGAGGATGTTCATTTCTTTTTTTAAGCACATTTTTTCCTAGTTAAAATGGTATTTGAAAGAGGGAGAAGGAAATGAGGAAAGGAATGAGATAGATATATCAATCACCAAATAGTTTCAAAGAGCACTGACTGCATTATTTCCAACAAATACATTATGTCCTGATTCAGGAATAATAATAAATTAGATCTCACATATCATGCATGAAATAAATCCAGCTTCACCCTCCTTTTTGATCGCCCAGGTCCATCAGGAGATGAGGAGGGTGGAAAGGCGTAAGAAAGCACCTTCAGGGCACTGCAGGATGCAAACGCAGAGCAACATACAAACTAAAAAAATCAGGCTTATTTCAACAGACTTTATAATACAGAGCTGTCGTATGTGCACCAAGGACTGGCAATGAAAAATTCATTTCTGATGCAGTACCATTCGCCCCATCAAAGACAGTCCTATGATATCAAGGTTATTATACCCTGAGAACAAGACCCAGCTGGCGCCACTAAATTTAGCTGAACATTAAGCCATGTGGGAATTTCTTACAGATGGCAGTCATCTCATCTGCACTGGAAAAGGTAAAAGCAATATAATTTCATTACTTGCAGCGAGTCTATTCCTGTCACATCTGTAGAGCAATGACACCACAAGAAGATTTTTTAAAGTGTTAGATTTTGCTCAAATAACATATAATGGCTTCACTCTGCATGTGAATAACCCAAGAAATGGGCCAGTTTATCAGCAGCTAAAGCCCATATAGTAGAGTGTGTTAACCTTGTAGAAGTAATGGATGTTTTATTATTAGCAATCACAAATGTTATCAGAACTCTAAAGCCATTCTTTAGCTTAGCACTGTTCATTGATTAAGAAGCACTTTTAATTAAAACTACCAAAATTCTGGTCTCCTTCATTAGTGACATAATGGAATGAAGATGAAAAGGGGTCAGTTTGGGGATTATTTTGTGAGTATTAATTAATTCTATTAATCAACATTACTTACCAAATTGTGTCTTGGAAATGATAGTTAAGTTAATAGAGAAATAGAGCAAAAGTGGGAATCAACATTAATCAACAATTATTAATCAACATTACTTACCAAATTGTGTCTTGGAAATGATAGTTAAGTTAATAGAGAAATAGAGCAAAAGTGGGAATCTCATATTTGTTTGCTTTTAAATTTAGGAACCTAAATTAAATACCTGATTAACAGGAGGTAAAGTCTACCTGCCAAATTCACATTGAATTTTTGAGTTAGATGGCGTTCAGATTTTAAATTCTGCCACTTGTATTAGTAAGACATGGAAAAATACCCACCCAGGAAATCCTGTTCTGTCTTTGATGACCCATGATGAAGAAAAACAAATGAGGAAGGGTTCCAAGTATGTACAGATCTCCAAAATCAAAGATCTCTCTTACTCAGGGATATAAACATCTAAGACATTTCAATGTGTTTTTTTTTTCTTAATTCTGTAAATCCATACATACTAATCTGTAACAGTAAAATCCCAAATTTTTAATGTTACACATTAATACGCATTGTATGGTTTTAAAATAGTTTGAAATTGCATTCATGTGATCCAGTTTTGCTCAGTTTCGCCCACATGTAATATAGGAGCAGCTCTAACATGAATGTTTGTGAGCCAAGATACTACTTCTTTTTGAAATGGGGATGTGTGTGTGTATACATATATATATACACACACATGAGGAAGAGGAATTTCCCTTCTCTTTTCTAAAAGTTTTTGAAAAAATGGCAGCTTTCTTGAGGAATCCTCTCCAAAGTGAGAGAGGAGTGTGCTCATCCAAATTATCCAAATCCTCCTGAAGTTTATAATGAAATCGAGAATTGGGGATCTTTTTCTTTGAGGAAAAAATTATCATAGCATCAAATCCAGGATAATAGTAATTATGAAAACTATTTACTTTAAAGGTACTGCTTGCTCTAAAAAGTTTTATTCATTTTCACTCCAACTCTAAAAAACCTGCAAAACTGTAAGCTGCTACCAACTTGTTCTGGGCATGACTAAAGACATCCAAAAATCTGCAAACTGTCTTTCAGTTTAAAAAACTACCACTCTGCCCAGTAGCTATCTTAGTTAGTAACCATTAGATGAATCTTAATTCATTTTTCTGTATATAAAATCAAAATCTCAGTGGTGAATTTCAAAGCACTGGAAACACTGTTCTTCGTTTCTACCCTGGGGCTCTGCAATAGCTACAACAGTGATCTGACACTTTAAATTCTTTTTCATAGTGAAAATATTATTTCAGAGCATGCTTGGCAATCAATTCTTGGTTCACGTTCTATACTGTTTATTCTGAGCAAGCAGAGTTTGAATGTAATGTGCAAGAAAGAGATGTATTTACTCGTTCGCTCATGTAAATGAAAGAAATTATGAAACAAGTTGACATGCCAAATGTCGGGCTTTACTTGTCCTCACTCATAATTAGCAGCTTTGAAATAGTTCTGAACCAGTCTTAGCATTAGTTTTCCCAAATAGTAAAGGATAAATAGCCCATGAATATGTTTTTTTGCTGTTTTATTTAACAGCTACATTTAATCTCATTTTTATATCTATATATCTACATATTTATATTATATATCATTAGATATATATAGATACAAAAATATAAAGAAAAGAATTCTTGATAATACATACTATATAAGACTATGTTATATATACTATAAAAGAATACACTGCCTATAATATAAACTATGGGTACATTATGTATCATAAATATGTAACCTTTATATAGAAATATAATCTAAATTATGGATGTTATAGAAATCCTATGTATTATAGAATATATGTTATATTACTATATACTAATATATAACGTATAATACAAGTTATTCTTGGGTATATAAATACAATATGTATACGTTAACACTAATTCTAATGCTTGTACTTCCCTTCAGGTCGTACAGAACATTTGGTCCCAGAAGCTTCACTGAAATTATACGGTTAAGAAACGCCCAAGGATCATAAAACAATCTTGAATTTTAAAACCTGCTTTATGCGGGTCCTGTTTCAATCAGTAATCAACTTTTTCTTTTGACATCAATAAGACTAGATTTTTTCGGGGGGCTTTTTGTTTTGTTTAATTGTGGTCTATTTTTAATTTTTTATTCTTTAGATGAGATATTCCATTGCATTTCTCAAAAATTCACTAGCTTGAACATCAACAGAGGCTGTGAAGAATTGCGAATCCATAAAACCAAGAGTAAGTCAATGACACTGCTTAAAGAGCATGTTTTCTCGTATCACAGGAAAGATGTAAGTAAGTCCTCCTTGTTTAATAAACCCTAAAGAAAGTGCTTTGAACACTTTTTGTTAACTTTGCCAAGGCTTACAATTCTGAAACAGGCAGTTATGCTTGGTATAATTTTAAAGGCTTTCATAGAAAAGAGCAACATGGAAACTACTGCTTACCACATCCAATTCTGTTCAACGTTGTCTTTAATTAGAAAACAAGTGCCATAGCAGTATTTGCTCAGAAGTATGCCTGCCACAGCGCCTGAGATAACACTGGGGTTCAACACTAATATTTGACACAATACCTCAGCCAGGATGTCAGATGTTCATCCAGCACCGTCTGTGCCAAATCAGCTGTCCAAGTTCAGCGACCTGAGGAATATGAATACACGTACCTGCAGAAAATGTCAATTGTCAATGGGACATGACCGCTGTATTGTGTTAGCACCTACTGTAGCAAGATGTAATAGCAACATAATCCTTGAAACCAACACTACAGCCAACAGGTTGACAGTAGAAAAGACAGAAAGACGGGAAGAAGAAAGTGTGAGGATATTCTCTGATGCATAAAATGAAATCCTTCTGAACGTTATACCACCTTATACTACAGGCCAGTATTTGACAGAGACAGATGTTTAACCAAGCATTTCTTGATATGCCAAAATATCAGCATGGTAATCAAAAGTATTCCTATTAAGTTACAGCTACAAAGCGAAACAGACATATACATGACAAATATCCTGGTTTCCATGTATTTGCTAACTATTATACAGTTTTAGTTACTCTCTAATTGAGCATTGTATAGAGCCAGGCAGTATGTTTGCAACATGCACGCATATGCACCTATGTGCAACATTGTATCTAGAACATTGCTCACCTGTTTTCAGGTGCACCGGTGAACGGGCAGGACTGCGTGAATAAAACAGTAGACCTGGTATTAACTTAATCTCCAGTCCTTGGGAGTGGAAGAACTGCCTGTTTTAGGAGCCTTCAACACTTCCAATTATAAGACCCTGCTTTTAGAAGCTCCTACCTTTAATTACTTGTATTGTTATCTCCATTTTGGACTTCTAGCCCAGGTACAACCTTCCTTTTAATTTCAGCCAAAAAAAATTTAACTCATATCCAATGTAAGCTCAGGGAAAACAGACGTTTCCCTCCACCCCCCCAAATTAAAAATAATAAAAAAATTCTAATGACCTTTCAGTTCTATACTGTAGTGATGACTGGAAATATGTCAAGGATATACATTTTGTCACAAGTATGTTGTTGGTGGGTTTTTTTTTTTGGTTTTTTTTTTTTCCATATCTGCAAGACTGAAAAATTTATACTTTGAAATCTGTGGCTGGTGGGATCAGTCTACCAAAGTGGATTTTGTCTGCGGTCATCTTCTTGATGCTACCCTAGATTACGCAGAGATAAAACAATTTACTGAAATAAAGGCTGCCCTCATTCTCCTAGATAAGAAAGGAGCTTGGTGAAGCTTCAGTAGTGCCAGCTGGGGGAAAAGTAAGAGAAGAGCGAGCAAGCTAGTGAGCTTGCAGTTGGTCTGCAGGGCAGCCAAGGAAAAGCCTGCTGCAACGCACAGGCAGCAGCCCACGGCGCAGCTCCTGGATGACAGAAGACTCTTCTGGGTGAGCTGCAGAGGACGGCTGCCCAGATTTCCACGTTGCCCACACATCAATGGAAAAGCGATGGGCTGAGGACGAGTGCAAAGAAGACGCAGCAGCGGCAGCAAATGTACTTGTTTTCAGACTCTTTCTCACTGTGTCTTATTCAGGGGATAGGATTTTCTACATTTTCTGTATGTTTTGCTAATTTTGGTCAATGTTGTTTTTTGACCACCTGTGAAGTGTCCCGTATCTGTACATAACTGGCAGGCTTTCCCCCCCACCCCACCCAACCACTACGTAGATTTTCTGACAATGATTTGAAATGAACAGTCACTTTTGTTTACTTTAATTTAATTCAACATAGCTTGGTCAGTAGGTACCAATACATAATTCTAATCTCCTCCAATTAGCACCAATTACAATGCACAAATCTATAACATTGAAATATTAATCATGATAAAGTACAAAGACATCACTACATCATTGCTGTAGTACAAGGTTGAATGTACTGTGGAAAAATAAAATTCTTGTTATCTTTCTGACTTTTCTGAATCATTGTATAAAGAATTTTGCGACACTTGTTTTACTGTGCAAATCAAGGCGTAACCACTGAAGTAAATCCCTAATATTATTGTACTTGAAAATAACTTACAGAAATTTAAGGAAAAATATTTTCAATTAGAAAACACAGTTAATGACTGCCAGGGAAGTTTTGCTGGTCTGAAAATTTACATACATGATTTACTTTAGGCATGAGTTGTTTCATGAATTAAGGCAAAAAAAATATGAAGTTAAAATATTACAGTAAAATCAGTTAGTGTTTTATAGATCATTAATTTGTATAGTCTTGACTCACAGCACCATTAAGAATATTTTAGAAGAACAAGTTAGTGGTCCCTGGGTATGGCTAATATGTAAGGTTTGTTTGGGTTTTTTTTAACTGTTCATTTAAATAAATCAATAATTCTTGCATGGCAGTGTATTTTAATATATATCTAATCACAAGTGTGGCAACTGCAGTTGACTGCTCTGTCAGCTTTCAAAAGAAACACTAAATGTAAAATAAAATGGCAACTACCAAGTAGGATTGCAAAGGCAAGTTTTTCATCATGAAATGTTTTTTTTGTGTGTGTTTTTAAGTGGAGCCAAAATGGGAATTTTTCATATAGACACCTTGCCAACATATATAGAAAAAAGAATGCTCAAAATACATAAAACAGAAGACAGACAAATAAAATAGGTAATTTTAGCTATTATTAACTGTTCTGAGATTTTTCCAGAAATCCACCCATTTCTGGAGCTTCCCTTTAAGAAATCAAGTTTCAATTCTTTTTCAACAAGCAAAGAAAACGTGCTAATATTTCATATGCTTCTATAACATTTTTTAATCTAAGGATCTGACTTCAAAAAATTTAAGTAAACTATCTTATCCCATATTGATATATTCACATTATAGAAAGTAGTGTATTATATCACCTGTACTGAAGTACCTGCAGAAGTGAGAAACAGCTTTCTCAAACCCACAAGGTCAGGCAGAGACACAGAACTCAATGTATCTTAAGTTTAATGTTCTAAGACTCAGCGAGAGCATCCTCCGTTCTTATTGAAAGAAACTGTTTAAATGGAGTCAGTCCTTCTGATCACTTTGTAGCATATGCACCTGGACTGGACTGCCACTGTAATTTTTAGCTTTTCATAGCCCATTATTTATGAAAAAAAAAATACAAACTTCATAGGTTATTGTATAACTGAATGAAAAACACTCTATGTATATAAAATTCAGTATGAAAGGTCAACAATGGGCTGGATTTCACTACTGTAATTCTTAAGCAGGGAAGGGCCAAGACTTACTTTTATGCAACCTGATGATTAAACCAGAAATCAAATCTAATGAAATTAACTCAGGCAAAATGATCTACCACGTTCTACTGCAGAAAATGACCCATTCAAAAGACAAATACGCTTAAACACTTTTATAGCTTTAAAAAAAAAAATTAAATGAATTTAATGCTCTATTTTTGTAAATAGGCATTGTCTTGATCTTTGACGTTTTGGTAAAGTGAACACCTCTTAGTTGCAAATTTTATAATGCAAAGTAAAATCTCACCATGGATGAAATTTCACTCCAGAATGTTTAATTTATGTACACACTCATATATGTATATGCATATTTACATGTAAATTTATGTATAGACATATATATAATACGCATGTATGGTTACAGATACATATGCATGTAGATATGGATGGATAGAAAGAGAGATTAATTCAGACAAGTCTGTTATGCAAAAGGAAAATTGGAATAGAAGTTTAAAGTTTGAAACAATCTAAAATCCATCTCATTCTCTTACAAAATAAAATAAGTTTGGCCTGCTCTTAAACTGGAAATTAAACTGCTTTTAACTGCTAAACTTTGGAATATATAATAGCAAAGCATTTTGTCTCCTTATTTGTAATCCTTATTGGCAAAGAGAAAGATGTGGTCCATGACCTGGTTGCCAAGCAACTGCAAGGAATTAAAAAAACATTTTCTTAAGATGTGCTGCCCTGGGGTATGGCGAGTCCGCACAGGGGAACAGACCCAGTGACATGGTTCTCTCTGTATCTGATCATGAAAGAGTTTTAGAGAATTCTAGAGAGACCAAGGAAGTGTGACTGTGACTTAAATTGTATAAACTGAAGTTCCTTTATGACCATGTTCTTTATAATGTTGAGTAATTACGAATCAGAGGAAACAGCAAGGTCTGTTTATCTTCACCCTAGTGCTGGGATGTGCAACTACTCACTCTCAACAAACAAAAACTGAAACAGAAGAGTGGTTATCGATCTGCTGAGGGAAAATATACGCACCTTTGCCAGTGACAAGCAATGTTAATGCTTAGAAGCATTATTGTGAGGTGGTTTTTCTTCTTTCTTTTCAAAATCCTTCACTTTTACCACACAAATTCTTAAACATTCCAATGTCCTCTCTAAAAATTTCTTTCCTTTTTTCCCATGTATAAATTGAAAAGAAGTTTCCTCTCAAACTGAATAGATGTTAATGTTTTTGAACTGTAGTACCCTGATACACAACTATCAAGGATAGATTTCAATTTAGATGGGTACCAAACTCTTCATACAAGCCTAGAATCTTCAGAATAGCAGTATTTCTTAAGCCATACCTACAAAATGTATCAGATTACCTACGCCATATACAGAGAAAAAATAAATTTATCCATCATTATTTTTCTTAATTTTGTGTCATTATGTGGATTATTCTAAAAATAGTAGGCATGAAAATAAGCAGGGATTCCCTCAGTCATCACCTTCAAGAAGTGAAATTGTTAATCACACTGAAAATGAGTGGCAATCAATGTCCCATCTGAAGGTAGTCAAGTAATCCTCAGACCAGACATAATTGATTTCTACAGCTTTAATCACAGCAAGAGGATTAATTCCCCCCACCAACAGGGCTTTATTCAGTTCTGTCTCACCTGATCTTCACTGTCACCTAGGAAAATTGACATACAAAAGTGAAAGCATACGTGCATGCAAACATACTCCAAATCACAATCCCATGGCTAGAGTAAAGCTTCTAACAAGAAACCTTTTGGAAACAAAACAAACAAAAAAAAAATAACCTCACAACACTGCACCCACCCCAATGTTTTGCATTGGGTTTTGGATGGTAAAAAGCTTTATTACATTAATTATCTGGTGGTGAAATACCAATTAAATGATGCACATTCCCAGAAAGCAGACGGCTGCTCAACCATTCACTGTTTTCATGTATGTTAAAAAAAAAAAAAAAAAAGAAAATAAAGATCCCACTCCAGGANAAAAAAAAAAAAAAAGGCAATCTAGATTGTTGCTGACTTATAAGGTACAATTTTTTCACGTTGTGGACACCAACCCCAAGCCGTTCCTTGACAGAGCAGTAATAAGCAGTTATAACAATAGTAGATACGCTGTCAGCACTGCTGAATTCTTTAGAAAAGTGAAATGAATGCCAGATAGGACCACTTACCTCATTCCTCTGGGACACGTACATGAAGATCCATGTCCTTTCTAGACAGATGACTGAAAGTTTCAGTGACCTTTTCAGCCCATACCTCAGGTATTTCCATTAATGTGTGTCACATGCAAAGAAATGTTGGTTTTGACATAACTAGAAATTGGCAGCAGCTGTAGATATGACAGGATCAGAAGTCTCTTGCTCACTGAAAATTCTGAAATACAGCAGACTCTCTTCAGCCAGGTTTGTTGTGGCTATAACTGAAATGCAGCAAATGCCTGCTCTGTGGCCCACATTTGCCTGAAAAAAAATTTGTATTGTATTCGATAGGTACTATTTGATGATGACTGATTTTAGGATCAGATGTGAAAAGCCACATCTCTTTTCTGATTATTTTCGCAGCCAGGATTTCACTTCTTTTGACAGTTAACATAGATAATCTTTTCTTTGATAATAGAGAGACTTGGCTGAGCAGTACCTTGCCATCATTTGGTCAGCTCATGAGTTTCTTTTCTTTTTAAAATTGTTGTAATTTCTCCAGGCAGAGAAACCTACCATTCTGAAATATGGACCCTTGAGTAGAGGAGTACATACAAGACATCAGGGTGAAATATTATTCACACCAGCAAGGAATAGACAGCTATTGGACGAGATTGTTGAAGGATAGGTAAAATCTCAAAAGCTAAAACTGAAGCAGAGTGCGCCATTAAACAAAATAAAAGATTCGTCTGTTTGTTTTTTAAACTGATTCAAAAGCAAGGAAAAGCAATCTAATACAAGTAAACTGAAGTAAACTAGTAAAAGTTGTAATAGTGTGTAGTAAGAGGAAGGTGGGAGTTTGCAAGTTACAACTGCTTAAAACACTTCATGCAAAAGGAAAGCATAAAAGCATCGCATCAGGCAGTTAACTGTTCCTGAGGCACTAGTTCTTGAAAGATCTGCATCTCCACAAGATGAGGCATATGAATTCCTAAATTAGACCAAGAATGAATACAGACAAAGAAGCAAAAGCATTCCCTCTTCCGTCACCTCCCTTCCTTTCTGCTTTCTTGTCAGAGTATAAGAGCCATGAGAAACTGGAAGAACCCTAGGAGTCACAGAGCTTACCCTAACTGAAATGCTCCTCTCTGCTGTAATCACCAGGGGCCACCTGTAGTGGGCAAAGTGGGGTTTTACCATTTAAAGTATATTTATCCTGTTGAGATCAGCACAAATAGAAGGGATAGAACTGAATTCCCATGACTGGTAGCCAAGCTAAAATTTTAACTCAGTTCCACCTACAAAAATTTTTGCCTGAGTCCTAAAAGCCATGACTCTTATCTCCATCCCTGCATTTCCGTCAACGCTTCAGTGCTCAAAAATGGACTAGTTGTAACAGCAGTTAGAAAAAAAAACAAAAAACAAACAACCAACTAAACATCTTTTATTGTTTAAGTAAGCAGATTTGAAATGGTATTACTGAAAGCCAACAGACCCCCACTGTTCCATTTTTACAGTTGCTTTTATAAGTTGTATTGTACTTCAACTATGGTTACACAGATATTTTTTCCCCATGTTAAATACCCCTTAATTCTTAACTTGATTTAAAATCTAATCTGCCATAAAGATACATGAAACAAAACAGACTGAGAAAATACTGGAGAATAGCTGTTGTTTACAAAGAAACTAATTTATAGTATGCAGTTACTGATCAGGTAGAACAAGAGTTCGAAAACCAGACTGTATTATAAAGCATTTCTTCAACCATCCATTTTGGATTATTGCTGAAAGGTACTAATTGGTCTATTCTAGACTAATTTACAAACATTCATAAAATAGTGAAAAATGCATGCTTTAGAAACCTGGTACATTTCATGCCTCTGGACTAAAAAGAATATGAAGATGGAAGCAAGTGATGGGTATTTCTAATGTAGATTAGTAGTGCTTAGAGGTTTTTTTCTTTTGTACTAACAGACTCTTCAAATTTTTTCTCATTTCTTTCAGGCGATTCTTTATCTTCGGGTTTAGTCCATGGAGGGCTGTGCAACTTCTGTTGAAGGTGAAAACAGAATCAGTATAAGCATGCAATACACAATATGCATGTACACAAGAAAATAAAAAAGTATGTTAAAAATCCATGGCAGTAGTGCACACAGAGCTGTATTTCTATTAAACTGACGTATCGGTCTTAAACTACTATAAGAGAAAATGATATTCATCAACTGCACCTAGAAAAGGATTCTGATCTCTACTAAAGGAAGCGTATTTAACAATCTTTGACAGTGCAAAACCATACAGTTCTGATACTGCTTTATAATCATAGTGACTTTTATCTTTTTCTCTTAGTCTATCAGAAGAGCTCACATGGACAAGTTGCTTAAGACTTTTCTGTTCGTAATATGGCTGACTACAGCTTCACGTAATCACAGATATATAATTATGTTAGAAATCTCTCCCTTCTCCTGTTCCCAGTGCTATGGACATCACATTATCAAATTAAGTCATTTGACTACTAGGATGGTCCAGTTCTTCAAGTATTAAATACTTTTGCAAATTGTTACCAACCAGCAGCCATTTTGAACACGTAAACTGCAATCAGGTACAGTCAAAGTCTGAACCGAGTAAGCAGTTCTGTTTCAAAAGCATTAGTGTAGAATGTGTAAATATACTTCAAGTAGTTGCATGCTTTACAAGACTTTTTAATAAAAACCCAAGAATTCCAAAGAAATAGAATACCTGAAAGCTTCTCTCTGTTTCTGCTGTCTTCAAACGAGATGAATTATTGCGATTCCCCAAGCATGTCTTGCCAACCTGCCAATACAGATGTCAGAGATAACAACTTTGTATTTTTTCCTAAAATAATCATGTTTTTCCTAAAACCGCCCCCCCCCAGCCACAGTGTTTTTTTTTCAGCCTAGTTGATGAAATAGAACAAAACAAAGTTATCATAGCTAAGTGAATCCCATACTCAAATCAGCCCTGTGATAGTCTAATATGGCTGCAAATTTAACAACTTAACACTCACCAAGTTTTTTTTTTTTCTCATCACAAATAATGAAGCTTATTCCTACAGTGGTCCCATGGAACAGATAAGCAATTATAATTGTCTGTTATGGGTGAGGAAATAGTAAGAAACAGATGAAAAGTAGCATTACAGTTAGGACTTCTCTATTACAATTTCCTTGTCTAAAACTGCTAGATCTCTTATGTATAATAATCCCTGAGTGAGGATATGTATAATAATTCCCTGAATGGGGAATTCAAATGACTCTCAAGGTACGAAAAAGCTTGTTAGATTCATCACTGTCATTTTATTCCAGTAATAATGTCATTTGCTTTGCCAATATGCTTTTTTAATATGAGGGAAAACAGAGTTGAACAGCATAAATAAAATTAATTACTCAGTAGATTTTTGAACCAAAGAGATCTTGTGTTAGGAGTCTTAAGTAGAGATTTACCCAGCACTGCAATTTCTGCTGTAATTAAATTAAAGTCCCTTCAGGAGTGGGATTAATGATGCCATAGGTGAAGAAATAAAATGTGGAATACCTTAAAATTGATAATCTTTGCTTATTACTTTAAGATGTGTTCACATTGGAATTTCTCTACTTGTTTTGTTATTAAAACGGATACATTTAAATGTAGTGAAAATAAATGAGGTGTTTTTTTTAAGTTTTAAGTCATCAAGACTCTTTCCAACATAACAGTAATTTTGTTTATTTTGAAGTTTAACACAACTCTTCCTCTGAAATGTTTCCTGTTTAGCGTAAGCCCTTGAAGATTTTTGAAGCTAAGTCAAAGCTAGATAGAATATTTTTACATATCAGACATAATCCAAAATATTAATGAAAAAGGTGAAAAAATGATTAGTATGTGGACATAAGCTTTGCTCATAGGAATATAAATGCAAACGTGCCTTCTAGAAGAAACTCCCGATAATGCCCTCTACAAGGTTTCCTGGCATTTCTGCAACGTTTTTTTTTATATTATGGTTGATAAC
>VZTL01016541.1:544-30425 GCA_013400535.1 Scopus umbretta
TATATATACTTTCATACCATCCCACAATGTCAAATTATCATCCCTGAAACAACAAGGTATAAGAAGAAAAGGGAGTGCACAAGGGAAGAGAGCATGATGTCTTTTCCAGACTTTGCTTTGCTGAAACTAGCCTTGATCTCAAGAGATACCTTTTCATTCTGATAAAGAAATTGCTCAGATCCCTGACATCAAGGGCTTGCTTGTAAAGGCTTTTGACTGGACTTCCAGCGAAGAACCCAACAGGCTGGCTGGTAGACTGGGACAGATGGGAGTAAGAGGTGTGAAGGGTGTCACAGCTGTGCACTGTTCTGTGGGTGCACCGATGATGGGTACAATTCCATCTGCAGCTACAAGTGACTTGGTGGGACAGGAGAGCTAAGCAAGCCCTGAGAGGTTGCAGGGCATCTGGTGCCACTGTAAACTTCTGGCCTTCTGGAAAAGGAAAATCTGGTTGCTTTGTGGCAATTCTTTGCTCAGTCTGCAGAGATGAAATGTGCAGTGTTTTATGAGCACATCTTCTGCAACTTCTGCTCTGCTTTTACAGGCTTACGTGTGTGTATCTGCGCGCACAGTCATGACACTGATGTCGTGGGGGAACTCTTTTCTGTCTCTACTAGGTATGGGCTGGTGTAGGCATATTCTGCATAAGAGAATGGTGTTGAGAAAAGACTTGGCATTCAGGGTGGGATGTTGAATTTTTAGGATTACTGTAGGAGTCCTTTGCTGTCTTTCTGGAAGGCGCCCGTCACAGATCTGGGGCCTTTCATCTCACCTGTTCTGGAGTGGATTTATCCAATTTCTGGACCAAACCCTGAATATACTAGGAAAATTTATCCCTGCATCTGTTCAGAGCCAATAAAGCCCTTCAGGTACACGTATGGCCTCTGTCCAATTCCCTTATAGTCAAATTTAGGTATGGATTGTCCAGAAGAGTGGAATAGAGACTACTGTCTCACTTGTTTACTGATTCTTTGTGGCAAAAATGATTATGCATCTTTAAGTGTTTTAGAAATTAGTGAAGAACAGTCATTCTTTGTCTCTGCAGATGTAGAAAGCGTTCCAGTATTTTGCCTAATGGCCTAAAGGTTCAGGCTGAAGACAGATCCGAAGAAAGAGGAATACCATTTTCTGTTAGCATGAGGCATGCCTTTGTTCCCTTCCCAGGTAATGCCCAGATCCTGCTCTGTGCCAGTGAATTATTAAGAATACAGTTAATAAAAAATCCTAGATCTAATGAAGAGTTAAGAATTGATGACAGCATATATCTGACTGAGCAGCCTACTTGGAAAACTAAAGCAGTAGTTAGCATGCCCTCGAAATTATTCACAAGACTGTAAAGGAGAGCGTTTCAACTGGGGAAAGTACTCAAATGTTGTAATTCAAGTGTTCACATTTCCTCTTTAAGAATATATATTTTTTAAAGAGCTATACTTAGGCAGCTCTTCATACACAAATTGCACTCTGTCTGGTGTTATTTCTGTCCAAATGTCAGTTCTCATGTTGCCTGCCTGGCTCAGTACAAGTCTGCTGCTCTGATCTCTGTGCCAGTCGTTCCTATCAGGTGCTAGACTTTTACACAGACACCTGGACAGATACTTTTAGTAGGCATGGTGGTGTTGGGTTGACAGTTGGACTAGATGATCTCAGAGGTCTTTTCCAACCTTAATGATTCCATGATTCTCTGTGTGTTTCCCGTGGATTTCAGATGTAGGGGCTGTATGGAAAGCAAGCAGGCCTGGGTATTGGGGAAATAGGCAAGAATTTATCTGATTTAATTTCTACTGTTTATTGGCACAACTTTCAGCAGTGGCAAAAGCAACCCCTAAAGGTATTTGCAAGAAGATGGAGACTGAGCTCATAGAAATGGCTGGGGAAAACTTTCAGAGCAGAAGGTGCAAGGACAGCTTCAGTCCTTCTTGCTGGAATGTTGTTGGAGTGATTTATGAAATAATGATTTCTGCTACCTTGTTGACTGCAGGTGGCTTAATCTTGGCTGCTGATTACTCTCAGCTTGAACTGAGGATCCTTGCTCATTTGTCTTGCGACTGTCGGCTCATTCAAGCCTTGAATGGGGGTACTGATGTCTTTAAGTGCATTGCAGCAGAATGGAAAATGATTGATCCTGAAGCTGTTGGAGATAGGACCAGGCAACAAGCTAAACAGGTAATTTTTAGCGGGTGGGGGGGAAGCAGCAGCAGCTTTCTGGGCAGGAAGGTTCAGTGTTTAAAACATCTAAGAATCACAATAGTATGGTTTTCTGTTTGGGCTCAGCCATTGCATGTCTTCCTACTCTCAGTACGGTTCAACTGGAGCTGTCTGGGTTTTGGGGGATGAGGGTGGAGAAAGGCAGCATGAATGGCTTCAACTCAGAGGTAGTCTCTCTTCTTGAACGCTTGCCCTTGTTCCCATACACTTGTTTTCCAGTGAATAACATTTTGTTCTGGCTCTGCTTTCTCTGCATGGTTGCGGTTCTTTACACTGTCCTCTGGAAGATTTGCTACGGAATCATCTATGGAATAGGAGCAAAATCTTTAGGCGAGCAGATGGGGATTGAAGAAAATGAAGCTGCCAATTACATTGAATCCTTCAAATCAAGATACACAGGTTCGGCCATGGCTGTTTGGGAGCTGGGTGGTGGTGGTTGTTTTTAATCTCTTCACATCTCTTCAAATCCTAAATTTGTCTCAGCCCTCTGCTACTACTGTCTCTTTTGAAAAAGCTTTTTCTTTTGAAAAAGTCCAGTGCATGAACACAGCAGTTTGATACTCCATAATGTTTTCCTCTACACTTTGGTTTTATTCATCGTTAGGACCTTGTTGTTTGCTTATTACATTAATTATTTTGTTGGGTTTTTAAACTACTTAATTAGCCCTGGGGATTAATTTTAAAGCTCTTAACTTTCTGAATAAGAAACTCTTTTCCTTATTAAAACCCATAGCTTTAAAGGATATGCAGTACAACTTCAGACCACACTTCTTAGAATTTTTAAATATAACCATTTCTCTCTTCTGTTCTTGTCTTCTGCTTTCACTGAGTTTTAAACTGGCTTGCATATAACCCTTACATTTTTATCCAGCTGCTCAGAGCAGGTCTCCCATGTTTTGTAAAAAGACATTGTTGCATTTCTAAGAAGCATGTTAATTTTTAGGAAAGCTATAGAAAGAGTTGAGCTGCAATCAGAAAATGAATGGAGGGAAAATGGAAAGAGAGTCAGCTAGCTCTAATCACAAAACTTGGAAATGAGCTGGAAAATTATGTTCTGAAGATTCAGGGTCTGTTTCTTTAGGAGACAGATGCTGAGAAATGGTGTCCTATTAAGAGTCTGTTTAGTCTCCAGTGACTTCTGGATAGTATCTCCTTCATGACCATTAGAAAAGACTTCCTGCTTCCTCCCTCTTGGTACATGTGCATACAGACAAACTCTACAATATACCTTATACTGTAACTCCACTTCTTAGGAATTTTCACTTATATGTATTGTCTGGCTGACATGCTAAATTACATACCTAATGAATTGACTAATGCTGTCAGTCTTGATCCTGAATAGCCCCTTTTATGTTTTATAATTTGTAAACCTCAGAAAGAAACCGTCCAAAGTTAACTTTTCCCACTTTAGTGAAGCTGTTACCTGAACTTGCAGTGAAAGGGACTCTTCCCTGTCTCACCTTTTTTTTGGCTCAAGTTGTTTTTTCACACTCTTGGTGGATCCACTTCTTCCCTTGCAAAGTACAGGTGGGTGAGTTTCTTTTGTCATAGAATCTGAAGTGGCACAGTCTGAAGTCAGGCAGCCTGAGGCATCAAGGGCTCTGACTTCTGCTTTCGCCTTACTCCCTTCTTACTACTTGTCTTTCAAGTGCTGGTCCAGGTCCTGACCTCCCCATTATCAATAATACATGTATGATCCTCTGTGCCTGGGAGCTCTGCAGAATGGACTTCCTACCTCCTTGTGCACAGCCAGATACCCTGACACTATGCACTCTCTTCCACTTCAAAAGTCTTAATAGAGAGCTGCAAATAGGCTGAATGAGTGATCATGTGCCCTTGTACACTGGAAATTTAAAGAATTTTAAAGGATTACCTTTGTGCTGCTTGGGTGTCCCAGACCGCTTTCAGCGACCCCAGTGAGAAGTCGACATGGAACATCAGCTGTATTAGGGAAAACTTTCTCTTTCCTTTCACAGGGATTCAGAAATTCTTGAGGGAGACAGTCAGGAGCTGCAGGAGAGATGGGTTTGTGCAGACCATCCTGGGAAGACGGAGATACCTGCCAGCTATCAAAGATCCAAACCCCTACAGTAAAGCTCATGTATGTTGAGTGCAGTTTTGTTTTTTTTTTTTTAAGGTATTGGATTTCTTTGCATATCTGTATCTGCAGTTTTACAGGATCTATAAGGCATCTTGGTCATGACCTTCCACTTCTCACTTATTTAATTGTTCCCTCAGTTGTTCTCTGAATAACAGAGCTTTTGTCATGGTCTGCTTGATGTAAGTCTTCTGTGACTGGGTGTACAGCTGTCATCACTGTGGTAATTTCACTTCAGAACTCCCATGTTGGAACTGGAGTGAGTAATTTATTGAAAGAAGTATGCATGATTTTAAAAAGCCTCCACACAGTGCTTTAACTCTTCAGGCCGAGTTGCTCCCACTCAGCAGTCTTTGTATGTTATATGCTGTCAGCACTTACACAAGAAAGGGCATTTAACTCCTGTATCTTTGGGTATCTGTTCCTTTTCTTATTTACCCTCAAAGGAAAATTGCTCAAACTTGTTAGATAAATATTTACTTAATATACGCCTTTGCACTGGCATTAATTTTTTTCAAGGTCATTTTGGACACATCTGTCACAGACTCTGCTTCAGTAAGAGTGAATTGACTCGCTGGGGAGATGTTGGCACGTTTCTGTGGGGAGGAAGCATTATACTTCTCAGTAGGAGGCTGGATCAGGTCGTGTGGGATTAAAGACTAGAGTGGAAGAGGGAGGAGGTGGGGGAGTACTCTGAGTAGTTGACAAGGAAACAAGGAGACTTGCAAAAAACTTTCATTTGAGACAATTCGACTATTTAATCTGAAGGATACTTCAGCACGAAGCTTTGTAGATGCATCTTCTGTTTAACTTTAAAATCATATTAAAGACCAGTTAATTATCTTCACTTTCATTTCAGCTTCCTCATAACTTTTTGCACACATTTCAGCTCTAATCAAAGAGAGAAGAGCCCTTGAATACAGTTTTCAGTATTAGGGGATTAGCAGAGAGGCTGCTTGTGTGGAAAAAACATGTCATTGTGTCGTAGTGTGGTGTGGTTTTTGCATAGCTGTAATGCTTTGGCAGTAGACCAGATTATTAGTCCATGAAATCCAGCTTCGTGCCTTTGGTTATCCATTCCTGATGGTTTTGAGGATGGGCAGAAGTGTCTCCTGATACTTGGATTAACTGTGAGATTTTTCTGCTCCTCGTGAAACTGTTACCATCTGTATATGCTTCTCCCTCACGGGCTTGTGGCTCTTGCAGGTTATTACCCTTCATATTAATTAATTTTAAATTTGTGGAAATCCTGCTCTTCTCAGTCACCTGGAGAAATTTTGTGTCTGAAGCTAGACTACAATGTCTCTTTCTTTTAGGCAGATAGAACAAACTATCTGGAGGTTTTACTATGCCTGTATTTGGCCATGTATTTATTATTTTTAATGGAGTAGATGTGGCATGCTGGATTTTATTTTTTTTTATTTTTTTGGGGGGGTGGGTTTTGACAACAACTATCTCTGTTTAGGCAGAGCGACAGGCTGTGAATACAACTGTTCAGGGATCTGCTGCAGACATTGTCAAAACAGCCACTGTGAACATTCAGAGACGCCTGGAAGCTTTCTCT
Source organism: Scopus umbretta (assembly GCA_013400535.1). Taxonomy (NCBI): domain Eukaryota; kingdom Metazoa; phylum Chordata; class Aves; order Pelecaniformes; family Scopidae; genus Scopus; species Scopus umbretta. The sequence continues at coordinate 6,412 of VZTL01016541.1, forward strand.
TCTGTGATCAAGTCCTACGGACATCTGGAGAGCTCCTTCCAGAGAGATAAGACTGGTATGCTCACCTTTTCCTTGTACACTAGAGCAAAACTTTCAGTGTTACTCATTAAAAAATTAAAAAAAATTGCCTGCAAAAAAAGTTAGGGCCTTTGGGCTAGGGGTGGGAGACATTTTATTTCCTGACAGCGGTTAAGTCTGTGTTTAATGGGCAAAAAAGTCCTAAGGAAGGAGGGAGAATGTCTGCTCGACACAGACTAAAGCAAATGCTGTGATCAGATCAGAAACCCCAATTGCCTCAAAGGAGATCTTGCACGGGTTGGCAGCAGGAGTTCATATGTGATATAGTTTATGATGCCACCACAGAATTGTTCAAAAGTAGGAAGAGAAACTGAACAGATACTCTGTCTTTGAAGGCAGTAAAAAGATAGAGTGGAACAACTTCTAGTTCCAAAAATACATATTTTTGTTAGAATTGTGTGGAATTTGTTGACTGGAATTTAATGTACAGAGGCTCCACAAGAGTAATATATGAAGCACTTAGCAGCATAAATGTCTTCTGGCTGCAGGTAGCCAAGCTGTGCTGGGCTACTCATTCCCAGAGGAGTGCTATGAAGACTATTTTTTAGCATAATGTAGACTGTGTTTGTTCATCACTCATATATATTTTTAGAAAGACAACTTAAGGGATGGAGTGCTGTATTTCTTTGATAGTTCTTATGCTTCAACCTGAAACATGAAGCTTCTTAATATGAAGAGTCTGATTTGTAGGACTGAGAAAGAAAATGATTAATTGCCAAACCTCCAAAAATAGGTCAGGGGATCTTATTTTAGAGAGACAAGATTCAGGGGTCTGCTATGAGTAGAAGGCACGTGCTTGGCAGAACTTCTCACCCCCTCAGGAGCAGCAGCTACTGACCTTTGGCCAGTGTAATTGTAGGACAGCAAGTAGATGTATTTGTGACAGTTTATCCTCTTTGGATACTAGCTGTTCCAAGAACTGGAAGGAATTCTCTTTCATGAAGTTATAAGTGCCTCTGCCATCAGAGAAGCATCCTGCATCATGTGGCTTCTTCAACATTGCTGCTTCAGTGTGAGGCTTCTGTGAGGAACTGATGATGCTGTGAAACCCTTCCTGTGGTTGTGAACTGGAGTTCTCCTGTCAGCTAACCTGAGAAATAAATAACTCTTGAGTCTGTGTGTGTGAGGTTGTGTTGTCCTGACCTACCAGGATCCTGATTTTGTCAGCTGCTTACTTGTTTATTCAAAAACTGCTCTTTTTTTCTTTCCTTTTTTTTTTTTTAAAAAATCGCCTTTTTTTTTTTTTTTTTTTTTTTTTTTTTTTTTTTTTTTTTTTGAATCAGGAGTAGTAGCTACAGTTTCAGATAACTGCATTTGGGAGGAGGCTCACTGCCTTTTTAGACTAGCCGTTAAAATGCTTTTAGAAGAAAAGCAGAATCCTAATTCATTGCCAGAGAGAATGTTGTAAACCAACTTCTGATTAAACTTGACATGATTTTGTTTAAAATTTACTTTTAAAACAGATGGTCCAGGAGATGCAACTGTCTCTTGTTTCTGTTCTGATTCATATGTTTATAATGTAAGGCTGAAATGTTTATATCTAAAGTGCTTTTCATTAACATTTTTCCCTCAGTAGCTGTATAAACATTGATAGAATAGTAATGTTTTGTGTTTTTTATATGTAGGCATGGGCTTTTTAATTTTAAAGTTCCTCATGTTCTTTTTCTCAGCATTAGGAATGCGTGAGGGTTTTTTAATCACAGGAAACATGCCTGTCCGTATTGGTATCTAACGAACTGTGCTCTTCACCTGTGTAGGAAGGCTAACAAGGAAGAGAAACAGAGGGATGTTACATCCCATCAGCGGAGGTTTCTTTATCCTCCAACTCCATGATGAGCTCCTCTATGAAGTTGCAGAAGACGATGTCATCCAGGTACAGCCATGCAATTGCTTTTTCAGCTATCCACTGCATTACGATGTTTCAAACAAGCCTTCCTTCTGGGGGCTCAGCTTTTCTTCCCTGGATCCTCCGTCGCTGTGTGCTAAAAGGTCTGTGAAAACAATGTTAAATGGGATGAAAAATGACGTTTGTAGCCTTGATCCCTTTATTTTTGGACTCAGGCCATCCCCATGGCTGAAGTTTGTTTTTCCAACATGTGCTTTGCTGCTTACAACAGCAGTTTGTACAACTTCTCTGCAAGACTTGATGAGTGAAGTAGCTTGATATCGTTGACAGGTGCAGGGAAGATTTTCCTCGTTTGGAGGAAATTTTTGCCTCCCTGTTTACACTCGTGTCTTCCGGCGCCTAACTCGGAATGTGCATTGTTACAGCTGCGGTTTGTACTCTCTGTAGGGAAAGGAGCATTCTGTGCTTTGGTACTTGTTTCCTCATTCCCTACCTACCTGTCTTTCTGGTAGGAATGTTACGGTGCTGGTTAGCAGCATGGTAGATACAAGAAAAGTGCTGTGTAGACTGAAGGTACTTGTCATGTGCATATGTGCCTCTGTGTGTGCTCTTCCACCACGTAGGTGCTCCTGTACCTGCGCATAGCGATGTCTGTGTGACAGCTTTCAGTAACAAGCGTTTTAGCTGTTTTTGGCAGCTCAGTGTTTTCCCAAGTCCTGGGCACAAACACAGGAAGGCTGCCAGGGCATGCTTCCATTGCTTGGGGATGTCTTTCTCCCACTTCTGTTCTGCACATACACCTCTTCAGTGACGGAAAGCCATTTCCTGATGGCAAGCGGTAACTCCTAGTCTGAGAGAGCTTTCAGCAGTACTGACTGGCCTGAGCATTTTTTTTTTTTTAATTTCATTAAGAACAAAAGGTTAAATATGTTTCTCTTGAATCTCAGCTTGAGTTTCTGTTCAATTTGCCAGCTCTGTTCAGACATCTGCTGCTTCAGTCCAAGGCAGGCTGTTTTAGGGTTGAAAAGGCTCCTCATTTTCTTTCTGTAGAAAACTGAAATCCCCTGAGTATAGGCTTTTACGTCTTTAGGTACTGACTCCAAGTTATCATGGTGTCCCCAGAAGAACTGGGGCCAAGTGCATGGGTTTGCTTGTTATTTATTGTATTATATTTTTTCCTTAACAACCTCAACTTCAAGGGCAATTATTACCAGATTTTCTAACTTCCTTCATATACATTTCTGTCCACAGGTTTTCTGGGCAGTCACTTAAAACAGCGTATGTACACAAGACATGTTTCCTAGACTCAGACTTGCCTTGTTATGTGCCAGATTTGCTTGTTTTCAAGGATTTCTGTCTAGGTGCAACAACAGGGTGTTTCTTCCCCCTTTGATTAATTGTTTTTAGGGCCAGAAAGGATCTTTTTTTGTGATAATACTGCCTGCTGTCCTTTCAGATGCACCATTAGAATTATCCCATAGTGGAAAGATCTGCGTTGGAAGGGATCTCTGGAAGTGTCTCCCTCTTAAGCCCCCACGCAAAGCAGGGCCTGAATTAGTCCTTCTGAACTACAATACACCGTTTCGTAAAAAAGAAGTGAGCATTTCTTGGTTTCTGTATTAGTGACTTTTTCTCGTCTTGCTGGCACCAAAGTTTTATTGTACTGTAAATCATGCATTTCTTGGCTGCAACAGAAATTTTTATTCAACTGGGTTAGTTTGGTCACATGCTTGATGCTGGCTCTAGCTTATTTTCATCTGCTAAAGTGCACAAAATAAAACTAAAACTATCTATCTAGGAATTTGTGTTCCAGTCATCAGAGTATCCTTACAAATGGTTTGTAAGAGAAACAAGGCTAGTGATCCTTCTGTTTCCATTTGCAGTCCATCAGTGAGCTAGCTTGCCTCTTCTAAAAAAAGACCAGACCACATTGGGGCAATACCTGTTTCTTCTTGCGCTAAAGGTGTGAAATGCCTGGGGCATCAGGGCTTTCCTGGTCTGTGCAGAATGTCAAAGTGCAGGTAGGGAGCTTTCAGAGCTTATCACAATAGCAAGAGTGTGATAATATTGCCAAAGATGGTGGAGGGAGGCTTGACCTTCTATCTGTTGAGCTCACCCTGGCAACGAGAGGTCGGGTAGGAACATAAAGGTGTGGACTAGATTCGGATTCAAAGGCTAGATGCTTTTAAACTGCTTGCTTGTTCCCAGCATCATTGCATTTATGTTTTTAAGATGGCCAGTATTCCTCCAAGCGTGTTTTAGCTGACCCTTGAGAACCCTGGAAACGGTGCTGTTTGCTTAATGTACTACAGGAAAGTCAGAGCCCAAAGCCCCCCCCAGGTCAGGGTGCCGACGCATGTCCCGTCTCATCCCATCAGCTTCCCCAGGAACCTCACACAGGTTTTCGCGTCTGCCCCGCAGCTGCTGTCCCTGGCTGCAGCAGCCCTACTCTGATGTTCCTCGCTGGTGGTGTGTGCTGGACCTGTGAGCGTTCTCACAGAACCTCCCTCTGTATGGGTCATGTCTCTTTTGAAATACCAGGCCTCAAACTTGATCAAGGCTGCAGTGGTTTGAATAGAGTGGAGAATTGATCTGTGTGTTGCACGAGCAACATCTTCTATGTCGGATAATTGCATTTGCTTGCTTTCTCACAACGGTGTGCCTTGCTTAAGCGCTGTTCAGTTTTTCATCTCCAATAACCCCATTTTTTTTCCTGCCCAGGCAGTTACTTTTCATCCTATTTTTGAGCAGTAGATTATTTCTATCCTAGTTGTCTATCCTGCTGCTTTCTACTCAGTAGTTGCCTGTGCTGAATTGCATCCCATTTTAAAGCATTTTTCTAGGTTATCAAGATCATTTCGAAACGCGGTATGTAAGGGCGTAGATTTGGAAGACAAATCTCCCCCTAGTTCTTAATGCTGTTGTAAACTCTTGTGCTCTGATGTCCTCAGATCCCCTCCTCCATTCCCCAGTGAAAACCGGGGAGGAATTTCTACTGTGGATACCTGTGAGGGAATTATGAAAACGCATGGGAGGGTCAGAAAGCTTGAATAGTTCCGATGCTGACACAGTGGCCTCTAACTGAGATGGAGGATCACAATAATTTCAAAGCAAGCCTCTTTTCATTCTGCTGTGGAAGAGTTCGTGGGATGGATGTGGAATGGAAGTTTCATTCCAATAAGCAATTGGGACAGGCTGGACACTGCGTGGGCCTTGGGGTAGGAAAGAGAGTCCTTTTATCCAGGGCAGGTATATACAGTCGGCAGAAAAAATCCAGTCTCTTACAGTCCAAAAAGTCACGGGCAAAAATATCTTCTGGTCCCCCAGCTGTGTACTGGAATGAGTGTTTTCTTAGAAATACCTTTGGAGGGCAGCAAATGTTGGAGTTACCTCAAGAAAGGAGCGAGGGGGAACCTGGGCAGTGTTTCTAGCATTGAATGTGATCTGCTTTCCCAGAGGTTTGTAGTTTGTGTTTCACAGAGTGCCTCTCAAGCCGACACAAGGAGGAGGAACAGAGTTCTTTGGTGCATTTGGTCTGTGTCTTGCTTTCAGTACATTGAAGCGTTTAGAAAAGCCCCCAGGAAACAGAGCTGTGCAGCTGGGTGAGAGAGGAGACTCTGCAGGACTCTCTAGTGTTTAATGGAAACTTAATCTTGCCTCTTTTCTAAGTAGTCTTAAACAGTGCGGAACCAGTCACAACTCTGTGCTGCATGAAATGTTACTGGCCTTATACAGTTTCTCCATTCATAAACCCTGATCAGGATTAAAACGTTTGGTTGCGTTCCCGCCAGTGGTAAGTCAGTGCAGATAAACCCAGGAGAGGACTGCGGGTGTCCGGCCGCCCCAGCTATTGACAGAACAAACCGAGCGTCGAAGTTACATGTACATCTTTCTTTTTCTTGTAGGTCGCTCAGATTGTCAAGCACGAGATGGAAAACGCCATCAAACTCTCGGTAAAACTGAATGTTAAAGTGAAAATTGGACCTAGCTGGGGAGACCTGCAGGACCTGGAGCTCTGACACGAAACGCGGCTTTCTCGCCCGTGGTGAGGTGGAAGGCACCGTGGACCGGGCAGGGCAAGGGTCAGCGTACTCGCAGGCAGCGACAGGCCGGCGCGCGGTGCGATCTTCCTGTACTGTGTTTTTACAGACGTTGTTGCAAACTGCCTTCTGAAAGGTGTGGTGGCAGCTGGTATGAATTCACCACGCCAAGCCCTCCAAAGGTCAGCCAGCGCGGTGAAGCATGTTTACCGAATTGTGAAATTATTTATTGCTAAAAGCACCACAGTATTTAAATGAATTCTGTTAAAATATGCTTGATCTTGTAATTCAAAGCAAAACCCCAAAGCTTAATGAATTTATTACATATGAAATGAGCTGGATTATTGTATTAAAACAAGGCACAAAGATAATTTGGCAGTTCTTGTGTGTAACTGTGTATAGGATTAAAAAAAAAAAAGTCATGGTGTTTGCACTTAATGTTGAATTTTACAGTCCTCTGCTAGGATCATTTTGTACTAAATTCTGCTGATGATATTCAGGTTCCGAAATGGCTTTACAGCTGGCTGGATTTCTCGCTGAGCGGCTGTGCAGCGTTCACAGCGAGTGGAACCGGTGCTTGGTTGGCCTCAGACTTTTAGGAAAGCATTTCAGTGACCGACTGACTGTCATAATTCATCCTACTGCTACCTTGCAAACTGGCCTTGAGAGGGGTAGGGTTTGGACTCTTTTATAGTTAACACAAAATCACCAGCAAAAAGATTCCGTTTTAAAGAACAAAACTCAATTTCTTGGTTAAAAACTTAATGGCAATTCATATTTTTGTGAAGAAAAAAAAAAAAACAACCTCAGCCTGGCCAGCTGAAGTGACGGCCTTGCTGGTGTTTGAGGTCTGGTGCATTAGAGAGGTGTCGCCCAGCGGTGCTGGGTGACCTGTGGCTCTTCATTCAGAGGCCCGTCTCCCAGGGAAGCCTCACACCCTGCCTGTTGGTAGCCTTGCTAAAAACTGCTTGGATTTCCCCTGTGCTTTGCTGCGGCGTCTTTGAGTCCATCCCTCTGATCATGCAGAAAGTTTTTCTGGGAGTCTGGGCTTGTCAGGCTGAGCCGGTCCTACAGCCGACTCGGGTCAGCTGCCGGGATCGGATGCTTCGAAAGAGGAGGCGTGGAAGGAGCTCGCAGGGAATGAATCTGCTGCTGTTTGGTGTTACTCTCCTCACTAATACCTTCTGGCCTGGCTCAACCTCACATCACCTGGTTTTGTTTCCCATCCAGATGGCTGCAATGGTTATGCAAGTTCAGCTGGTTTTGTTAACTTCATACAATGCCTGGCCTTGAATTCCGTTATTTACATCCTGTGTCCCCTATATGTTACCAGAAAGGGAGGACAGGTGCCTCCCATTGTCTTCTTTATGCTTCTAATTTATTTTATCATGTCTTTTCTTCTGCAGTTCCTCCCTTATGTAAACATCTTCATCTTCCCATTCTTGCCTCCTGTGAGAAATTTTCAAGCCCCTAATTATTCTTTCATTTCTGAACTTCTGCTGGATCCTTTTTAAGAAATGTACTTTTGAAGTTGCCTTTATTGCCTGATCTGAGGGGATGCGTACTTGGCTTTCAACAGCCTGTTAGCGCGTTTGAGCTTGTTAACTTCAGATGCGGCGCTTTTGGCGTGGCCGTCATCCTGACATCAGAAGTACCTGGCACCGAGGTTTCAAGAACACGGTGAGTTTGAAAAGATGTTAATGGGGCCTGCGCACAAAAGGCCGCATCCTGGACTCCGATCCACCGCCTGCCTGTTGTGCAGCAAATTGGGCACATGGCATCGAGCCAAAGCCCCGGGCGGTGATGCCTGGACTGCCCTTCCCAGCACCGGCTTGGCCTTCTTTCCTGTTTTGGATTGCACTTTGCCTTCAGATGTTTTGATTCCTTCCTGCCCGCTCTGCGCTGTGGCTTTCTGCCACATCTGCCACATCTGATGGCTGAGCGTTTTATCCACAGCGTTCGGCTGATGAGACAGTTGTTTCTTTTCCGAGCTTATTAAAGCTTTTGTTATGAACAGATCTGAGCCCCGGCACCCTGGCGTCTGACCGTTTGTGTGCTCTGCCTGTGAAGACGCTGGGTTGGACTCATTATCAATTCACATGGTCTAATGATTTCCTGTCCCGGGGTGTCGTGCGGTGACACACCTGTGCTGTATTTCAGGCCTCACCGGAGCTGGTGTAATTTGAGTTGCTGGTTCTTTGGCACATGACGAGATTTTCCTCCTGCATACTGTCTCTGGAATTTCAGGAGGATGGATCTCGGGCGCGTTTCCCAACAGGGTCTCTAGACAGGGGTGATGCTCATCGGTAAGGCAGTTGACACAGAACTAAATTTATTTTGCTAAACTAACGCAGTGAGTTCATTTTAATTAAGCAGTAATTTGGAGCAAATGAGACGACACAAGGTGGCCGCTGCTCTGTAAGCAAGGCGCCTGCGGTGTTTGAGTCACGGTATTAGGACTGGCTCTGAGCTGCTGGCTGATTGCTGCTATTTACATTCCTTAATTCCAATTAGACTTTGACTATTAGTGAGACTAAGTAAGGGAAGCAGAAGAGGCCTTAGGTCAGGTAAGCAGAGGCACTGCTTAGAACTGTGTGGAAGAGGGTACCTGCTATTTTCTGAAGTTGGTAGGAGGAGGCTGGCTGCTCGCATTACTTACTTACTTTCGCCTGTGGGCCCCTCTCCCCCTACCCCAGCTGGCCTGAGGCCGGTGTTTATTTGGAAACGGGGCTTTTTTCCAGTTCAAGACCAGCGTGCAGGCTACTCTCTGCCTTGCAGAAGGGACGGGGTGGATCTGATCACGTTCGCTCTCTGTTCCTCAGCTTATTTGTGTGTCTCTCTCTGTGCAGTCCTCTCATGCCCTCTGTTAGCTGGCACTGCACAGCATGTCCAGTGTTGTCCGGCAGCCCAGGAAGACGATGGGTGAACGCTGCAGGAGGGGTGGGGGTTATGTTTGTTACAGCAGCCTCGTCACTCGGCGTACGCGGAGCTGCTACTGCAGCCTCGTCCTGCCTTGCGCCCTGCGCTGCCCTTGCCTGGCTGCTGCACCAGCAGGCGGGTGTCTGGCTGCCAGAAGAAATTGGGTTGGGACCCAGGCCTGACAAGTAGCAGTGGTCACTGGGATCGCTTTGTCTTTGCATCTTGTGAGCCTGCGTGACCCAGCTCCTCGCAGGGAGAGCCCATCTCCTTCGGCTGCCGAGCAGCCTTGTTCCGTTCCTATCTCCTTTCTTGTCAAAATGACTCAAAATTTTGATTTGGCCTACTACTGGTATTGGGGCAGAACTTCCCTGGACTCGGTAGCAGGAACTCCTGCCATTGCTGTTTGGTACAGCTACTCGGTCCTTTTCCTCACGTGCAGACCACGAGCTTGTTTTGCCTCGGCCTTTCTGCTGCAGCTTTCCTGCTATCCCTGCCTCCTGAAAGTGCTCTGTGCGCTTTCCTGTAGCTGGGCAGTGGTGGGGGAGAGGCAGGCGACAAATGATGACGCACACCTAATCTGATCTAGTTGGGTCCTTTTTGCCTTTCTGCCGTGCCATTTGCATGGCTTCAAGAAGAGAGCTGTAGACTTTTTCCTGCTGTTTTTTTTTCTATAAATCTGTAGCTGAAAAGAGGGAGCTGGAAGCTCAAGTAGCTTTGGCTGACGTTTTTGAGCCTCTCCTGGCAGAGCAACTCAATCATGTTGTAGGTAAGTGTCCTTCAATGAGCTCGCTTCTGCCCTTCGAGATTTCAGCTTGGAGGTGACTGCTTTTAACCTGAAGTGGAAGCGGTGTGACGGGGGCTCTCAGTCGGCTGAGAAGTCCAGGGGCAAGGAGGCTACTATCCTGGGGACTGGTGTGATGATGATGACGAGCGCCATGCCAGCTCCCTCCAGTAACGCATAGGGACATTAGCTGGGGTCCCGGTTTTGTCCCTGTGTGCGCTGCTGGAGGAAGGGAGGTGGCTGTCCCTACCCCAGCAACAACCCTGGCTGCGTTTTCCATATTCCTGAGTGAGTAGTGTAAACTTCATCCGAAGGCTTTATATAAACCACGCACCTTCAAAATATACCATAAAGAATCTAGGAGTAGAGGTTGGGGAAAAAAAAAAAAGAGAGAAGTTCACCACCAACTATTATCAATTCTTTATTTTCTTTCCCTCTTTTTTTTTTTTTTTTTTTTTTTAAGCAAACCATCTACCATATGTTCTCCCCTGAAAGGGGTAANGGTGATTTAACCCAATTATTTTAATTTTTTTTTTTTTTTTCCTTTTTTTTTTTTTTTTTTTTTTTTTTTGGTTGTTACTGGGGACTCGAAACAGCCTCAGTTAAAGATGCCTTAGTTTTCCTTTTGTGATGCTGATTTGGGATACCTGTGGAAAACAGGACATGGTTAGCGCAGGAGTGTGTAGTTCACCCCAGATCAGCCATCATTCCGAGAGACAGGTAATGACTCATTAACAAACCCCACACGTATTCTGTCCACATTTCTGACTATTGGTTGCTATTTAAAAAAGTACAATGTTTGATTTGTTGATTTAATCACAAAACAAAACACATGAATGGAAACACTCATTTACATGACTATTGCTTATACACCTAAGATGATGAGTTGACTACAAATGGTCACACGTAGTTCCTTAATGAGAGAGAGTGTGTTCTTACTGACACCATACCAAGGCAAAAAAACATTCAAGACTGAAATATACTGTGCTTGAATTCACCTTTAGGTTATTGAACATGATGGGAGGGGGGTATTTAAGGGGCGTAATTAAATGAAATCTGGCTTTTTGCCTCTGTTACAATACACACAGTTTATAGATGGAGGAGTCCTGAGGTTGAACACAGCTCTTATGTAAGCTGCGGTGTTTTCTTCACTTCTTACATTGTATACCGAAAAAAAAAAAAGAGTTTGTATGCATATCTTCATTACAATGCCCACACTGTGGTGTGAAAGGGCTTCTGTAAAAGGGTTCCGTAAACTGTTTTAGAGAATTTTGGTATGTGATAATTTCATACACTGTGCGTAGTAAATAGAGTTATTTCTGTTAAATGTTTGTGTAAGAAGCTATATTCTGGTAATACAGGGAATGTCTAATGAATGTAAATAGTTGACCTGTAGAACTGTAAAAAAAAATTTATAAAACAGGTAATTATGCAAAACAAACCCCGATTTTCAAATTTTCCCTTCTCTTGTCTTTTAATTCAAGAATTGAAGCTTAAGTTAAAACTCCAGGAATGGACTTTATTTTTAAAATAGAATAGCTTGTACTTCATTGAAGACTTGCCAGCTCTGAAAACATATAAACAATGTCATTTAATGTATTTTCTCTGCATGCTCTGTCTGTCTACAGCTCTGGGCATAAGAAGATGAAACACATCTGGCCAAACCCGGGGCGGGGGTGCGTGCTGTTGGAAGTTCTGTGTGTCTGGTGTTGGAGGTGTTGTGATAGAGAGCTCCCATAGAGAAGAATGTGAGGGAACAGGGTAGCCAAATGAACAAAAAGCATTTTAAATTGAACAAACATTTCCAGCCAATCCGGTCTATTGTAACTGAGGACTGCGATGCCAAAGATACCTCTAAGTTTAGGATTTTGCTTGAGGCAGTGCTGTCTTAGTGGGAAAGGTGAAAGCACATGATTTCAAGGTCCAGCGACAGCTAGTGTCCTCACTTTTCTTACAGCAAGTCAGGCCAGATGCTGTGCTCGTTGCTCGGGATGCTGCACCGTTATTCCTTGCACTGCCAACCTTTAGCAGGGTTCAGGTCAGGCCTTTCAAAAAATCCCACACTCCCCCTCATTTCACAATCAATCAACCAGGCAAGAGTTTTTCCTCCCTCATTGACATTTTTAAGTGAAGAGTTTTTTCCACATACATGGTAAATCTTGATAGAAAGCATTTAACAGTGCGCACTAACAAACTTATACAACATATACATTACATATATATATTTATATATATAGAATGTTCTATATACAAACATATACAACTTTTTAGATCTCTACAGACTACAAGAAAATTGATAATTATAGTCACAAGTGGTGAACGTAACAGAAATAGTAATTTGTGACTGTCTGGAAATATGTAAAATATGTAAGAGTGGAAAGCGAGATACAGCTGTGACCTGATGGGGAGTACTAGAGAAAAGTTGCTTAGAAGTTTAAGTATTAAAAATTGTAAGTTTGAGGGATGCTAGATTCTCATTTCTCTGTTGCATAAAAATGCAAATGGAAATGTACTGGCAGGTTCTTTTCCCCCCCGGTGTTAAGCTAGAGACTGTTGGCAGCCTGAGTCAGTCAGGCATTGTGTAAAAGATTTGAAGACACTTTTCTCTCTGGGCGTGCTGTAGTGATTAGCAATTAAAAGTTGCTCTTAAATTTTTACATTTGATTCTCAAACTCTAGCTCCAGCCTGAAGACACTTCCACTGAAATCACGGTAACGGGCAAGCTTTGCAGTATTAGCCACCCACGCGAGGTACAGCAGAAAAACTTAACGCAGAACTGGCAGCTTCCTTGTCGCCGAAGCGAACCAACTGCTGCCGGAGCACCGCGCGCTGCCGCTCACCCGGGCCGCGTTCCTAAAGGCCGCCTGCCTTGCGCTGGTTTGTGGTGGAAACTGGCCCCGCAGCCCGTGGGTGTACGAGCGCCACACTGGAACTGGTGACGGCCCTTCCGTCTGCACCGGCGCAGTGCAGAAGCGGGCGTAGAGCTGGGTGCAGGACAAACGCTGGCGGGCGGCCTTTGCTTGGTATTAATGAAGACTGCTTAGCTTCTCTGGAAAAGCAGAGAAGGCAGGAAGAATAAGGGCTAGAAAGTTGGTTGGAGGGTTTGAAGGATCTGCTGCCCCAAAGGATTTTGTTGCCCAGAGACTAGTGGTCTTGGAGTATAGACCAGAGCACAGGCAGAGTGAATACTCTTTTAAACAGAAGAGAGAATTGCTATAATGTTGTTCTCGTTTACTTCTCATTCTAGAGGCCGGGTTGCAGCGATGCTTCCTCACACAGGCAAGTGGCTGCTGGAAGGAATTCCCCAACCCAGTTCATATTGGCATCAGAGGGGTGAGTTTCCTCAAACTCACACAGACAGACATCCACTGAGGTCATGGACAACTCCGATTCCTTAACTCTCAGCAGAAAACTAGGCATTGCTTGGGCTTTGACCTTTTTCCCAGTAACTTTCTCCAGCTCTCACCATTACTGTGCAGTTTCTCCCATGTCTCATTCCCAGTGGAACTAGCCCCCATCAGGGCATCATTTTGATTTTGCCCACAGAGAAACGTAAAAAGCCTGTGAAGCACAAAATTCCTGTTGTGCTACAACGTGAATTTAAAACTTGACACCTCAAATCTCTTCCAACCCTTTAACTTGTGCAGCTGGGATGACAGTGAAGCCCAACTTCTGGACTGTACAATTTCCTGGGCTCCATTTTATTGTAAGGAAACGAAGGATATGGGAATGGCATCTTTGAGAGAGATCATCTGAACTCTGGGATGATGTAAATGCCAGTGAGGTTAAGGTCCAGTTAGGAAGGGGACGCTGCCTGTCTGCATCAGTGTCTGTCAGGACTCCTTGAAGGGACAGAGGATGTCACGCTTCTCGTATAGAAAATTTTGAAATGCTGCTTGTCCACCTCGTCCTCACTTTCCTTTTCTAATTTGAAACTATGTCCAGGCATGTGAAAACAGGTCTTCAGTGCCTTGTTTCCAAGCGAGTCTTGGAAAAATTTCTAACTTCCTTAACAGTTGACCTGTGTGGCAGTGAGGCTCTTGTAGGCTACGGTGACTGCAGCACACTCACGGACTAGGAGTCCGTTCGCATAGACAGGTACTAAGTTCTACTTACAGGTCTCTTCTGTAGCTGCAGGTTGGAGAGTTTGCTGCAGAGTTCACTGTAGAAACCAAACAAGCCCCTTTGAAGCAGAAGCAAACTACTCTTAGCGGTGCGAGCAGAAAATCAATTGCCATGCACCTGGGGTGTCATTTTATATACGTGCCAATTCAGTGACGTATGTTGGCAGTTGTTTTTCATGCTCCTCCCCTGGCCCGTTGTTCAGGCTTGCCCCTGTGATCTCTCTCCCCCAGCTTTGGGGCAGGGGGGGGCTACTGTGCAGTTTCCTTAGCATCATTTCAGCTGACTGCTTAAGAAAAATCGCTGCTCTGCAAGCTGCTAAGCAGATTCTGTGGGCAGACCTTGACAGGACTCTCCAACTTGTAGCCCTGCGGTTTCCCGTCTTGCCTTTCCTAGCCTGAAGAAGCAATTTCCTAAGCTGGTTTCTATTCCTGCTACTGAGAAATAAGGCAACCGAGTGATACAGACACCACGGGGATGAAAAATGCCACAGCCCCCTTCAAGGACAACTGAGATGAATCTAGAGCACATTTTCAAAAGTACAGATAAGGATGACATGTCATGTGCTCTGAATTGCAAATAAACCATCTATGCTTGTGTTTTAGTGACATTTCAGATAGTGCCTGTCTAGCTACTTGAAAAATCTATAATTTTGGGCACAGGATTTTGAAGTAAGTTATTCTTCTGGTAGGAGTTAAACAGCACTGACTTCAAGCAAGGTTTTTCAAGGGAAATAAATAGCAGATAAGAAAAATGCAGCTCAACTCATTTTTATGTTGAGAACGGTAACAAACATGCTTGAAATGTACTGGCTTTTTTGTAATGTCACTTTTAAAAAATAAAGATTTTTGCCATTTAAGGTTTTGTTTTTTTTTTTTCCTCAGAATAGAAATAAATCCCATTTTTCTTCAGTCACAACATGCTTTCTTTTTCTCTCTCTTTTTTTTTTTTTTTAAGATGTCAATTAGTCATGCAAAGTTTTATAAGTGCATTAACATTCGAGTTTGTACAGAATATTTTTAACCAGATGCACTCCCCACAGTTCATACCTACAGCTTCTGAAAAACTACATGCCACAGTGATGGTTGAGTTCCTTTTGGAAAAAAAATCAGCTACCGCATGAGCCAGCTGTTGGAGTAAGACCCACACGATTCCAGCTTCTGTCTCACAGTCTGTAAAATTTCTCCCTGACTCCCGCTGTGATGAATCCAATAACAGTAACAGGAAAACATCTTCTAGGAGAAAAAACTGTCTCTGGCCAGGCGGTAGGTTTGGGAATGAATGTTGCTTCCCTGAAGAGTGTCCTTAATAAAGCCACAAGCAGCTTCTTTGAAAGTCTAAAACTGGTACCACTTTTTGTCCTTGTATTTCAGCATCACCTACAGAAATGAGAAACAAACAAATGGATATAAACCACAGCTCTGCATATGAGGTATCACACATGACCTAAGCCCATTAACTGTTACAAACTCCATGACTAAAAAAGGAAGAGCGATGCAGTACTTTACTAGCAGCGTCATCAGGTCTTGAGTCCACTGAGACCTTGTGTTTAATTTCATAATTGTTACATTTAAAAAAATAATCATTACCTGCTATTGCTGTTCATGAAAAGATTTTTCCTGAGGCGCTGTAACTGCTTTTCTTCTGCAAAAAGTACAGAACTATGGAAATAACCAGAAACTTGCGTTTTACTCCTATAGAAAGAAGCTTATCTATGGAGCATAGCAGATATGCCCTGAATATATAAATTTGTTGCATTTCAGGCCACGTTCTTTCTGCTTAGTTTTGCCTTACACTTAGAAAAGCCAATACAAATGTAAAGGTCTTGTCCAGAGATGTGATGCATGCTAAATGAAAAACATGCATTTCAGAAAGTAGGCTTTACTGTTGTTTCATCTTCAAGGAAAATCACTTTAGTTATTTCCCAGCCTTAACAGCGTGGGATGGAAGAGCATTCCATTTCCAGCTCTAAGCACAGAAGTTGTCTATTCCAGGCAAGCCCTATTCTATATAACTGTACCACAGTGTTGTACTAGAAATGTTCTCCTCTTCTGCCCAGTAAGATCTGTAAAGGTTCCTATATACACATCCACCTACCTGCTTTCTGCCCTACTGAATGCATGTGCTGCACTAAGTGGCTTTAAAAAAAGCCATAATGAATTAGTGAGAAAGGCGAAAGATGCGAAGTGCCACATTCCAAATTCAGAGGCGAACAATGGATGCTCATTTGTGAAAACATAAAAGGAAGGGATGTGCAACGGAAGTTTATTTTCAGCATTCTCATTGTTTGAAAGCAGGAAAAATGGTGTGTTGGTTAACATGAGTACACCTAAACCAACATGACTGGGTGAATGGGGAAAACCCTCCTTGACTTTCCCAAAGGGAAGCAAAGGCTCAGCTGCAGGACTGGCGGTTCCTAGTTCTGGCTGCGTGGTGCTCGGGCCCCTACCTCGTGTGCATGTTTGGAAAACGCCTCTGCGCTGGCCATCATGCTGGCAGTCCTTTCGTCCAGCTCGCCCAGTTTCTGTCCTCTCTCATCAAGGGCAATGCGTGCACGCGTCAAGTCCCCGATGACTCCTCCTGCGGCTCCTCTCACACCTTCAATTCCACCCGGTCCGGGGATGTGCTGGGCAAGACTGCGAGAGGCTTTTCCTGCCGTGGCCTCACCAACTGCAAAGGAGAAATGGACAAACGGACAGGGACAGGGATGAGTTCCTGGCTGCGGCTCTGTCAGTGCTTCTCATCCTCGAGCTGCAGCCTCGCAGCGGTGATGCCTTTTGACGTGCAGATGGCGCAAGTGGAAGATGTTGCTCTGTGGACCAGTACATCTACAGTGCAGTCATGGCCCCCCCCTGCAACTGCTCAAAAGAAGCTGCCAAGGTAAAGGAATCATGGGAAGGCAACTGAGGACCCTCCCCTTTCTTCATGAGGTCATCTTTATTTTTTCATCAATGATCTAAATCTTGTGTACCCCTCCATGCCTAGATGACAAGGGCAGGGGATCCCATGAATTAATTTTTGGAGGAAGAAAAAAAAAGCACCCAATAAATTACTTACAAAGCTCTTCTCTGTCAACAGCTTGTCCACTTCCTCCAAAAAGTCCTTTGAGAAAGCCTCTGTTTTGGGCTTCTGGTGTTTCCACGGGAGTAAACAAATCCCCAAGCATGTCCTAGCAAAGTCAGATAAAAGTCCACATGAAAAATCAGTGAGGTGAAATCAGTTCTAGGTGTTTTCTTTAAGTGCATTAATGAGCCACATGCATTGGGTCTAATCACCTAGTCTTAAAAAGAGTCTGTTGTGTGAACAGTACTGAGTGCTTAACATTTGTGTTTCATGACAGGTAGATACTTGGGCTAACTAGATTCACTCATGCTTTCAAAGGACTTGCTTTGTCACTGCCCAGTCTTATGTCCATTACCACAGAGAAAAAAAAAATTATAAGCAATACAGAGTGAAAATACCAGTGATAAGATCACATTTTGCTTAGAAACAGCAGAGGCGACACTATAATTGAGTAAACCATTTGTTGTGAATTACGTGTTTTGGTTTAGTGATTATCCAGGCAAGCAGGGCACTCACTCTCTCTTCTCTCTTTATTGTGTACCCGAGTTCAGTGCTTGCTAGAAGTTCAGAGAGTGTGGTGGGTTTGGGTTTTGTTGTT
This sequence comes from Scopus umbretta, assembly GCA_013400535.1. Taxonomy (NCBI): domain Eukaryota; kingdom Metazoa; phylum Chordata; class Aves; order Pelecaniformes; family Scopidae; genus Scopus; species Scopus umbretta. Next base: position 23,859 of record VZTL01016541.1, read on the forward strand.
GTTGTTTGTTTTGGTTTGTTTTTTAAACAAAATACCATCACCTTCCATAAAACCTCCCCCCCCCCCCTCAGTTACTGTGCATGTTGGCAGTGCCATCCGTAACGCTAAATGAGCATGATTGTAGAAGGCACTGTCATGGTGCCAGATCTTGGAGCAGTCAACCCAAACAAATCTCAGGCTGAGATTTATTTGCAGCAGTACTAGGAAAAGCGGGCTCTCCGGAATAAAACTGATAAAGAAAGCGCGCAGTCCCGTTAGCGTTTGAAACCAGCCAGGCTGTGTGCACGGAGAACGGTTGCTGCCCCGTTGCTCAGCTCTGCGTTCGCTCATCCGAGCCTCAACGGGCAGATACAGCTGCTGTGCTGCACAAAGCGCCCGGCTCCCGGGAGGCTGAGTGCTAGGACAGCGCGGTGACTCACGCTTACTGCTCCTCTGCGCAGTCACCTGCTCTGGGGAGAAAAATTGCTGCAGCCCTGCGAGCCTAAGCGGAGGCTCTCATGCAGCCTGGCTTTGTTCTCCTAGGTAGCAGGTAATACTGGCCCATCTGCTTTTTGAACACATACGATGACCCTGCAAGCCTTTTACTGTCCTCTTCGCAAAAAAAGCCAAGATACAAGCAGCCGCAGGCTGGCAGTACAGAGAAGGAAGGGCTGTGTTGCCCTTTGGTTGCTTGTCGTATGATGCTTTTAGGTTAATAAAACAAATCTAGCTTGTAACAGCCTCTCACTATAGTTCCATATTCTAAGATACAGCGATCAAACCTTTTGATTGTCTTAAAATTGGTTCCCTGCAAAATAATCTCCGACGCACAAAGGCCTGTGTGCAATGCTCACTCTTTACAGTGCTTTTTCAGGCTTGAGACAGACAGTGCTGTGGTGTGAGCTGAGCAGCTCAGCACATGTTATTCCCTAGAGCATAACGAGTGCTGGCAGGACCGCTTCTTTCATATTTCTATCCCAGTTCACTGCTAATTATATAACCTAGAACTTATTCCTCCCCTCTTTTTTTCCTTTTTATTACTCATGTTTCTCCCTGCAACCTCTCAGAAGTCCTCCTCTTCAGTAAATGACATTTTAATTTGCATTTTCATTGTAAAAAAAAAAAAAAAAAACCCAACCCAAATCTAACATTGTAGAGACCTTTTGCTCAAGATAAATTATTTTAATTAGACTACTTCTACAGCTACTGTATTTTAATGTACAATGGGAGAAGCTTTCCTCATGTGGAAGAAGAGGAGTACCAATTATTGGAATAAAACCAATGGTAAATAATTTAAAAATATATTAAAACGGAACATGTTTTTTGATACTAACCACACTGTTTTGTCTCATGCTCGCACCTATCTACTGAAAGTTGCAGGTACTAAGATATTTTTAGAGTTAAAATTAAAAAAATATAAAAATATGGGAAGGGTTTAATATTTTCACTGGGGCAGTTGCTGTGTGGTTGGACACATGCTGGTACCAACTGCTGCAGCTGCTATCCATTCGTAGCTTCCCCCTCTTTCCCTTCAGTTAAAAATAACAGTTGCTCTTTCATACGGTAGGACTTTGAGGGAAGCAGGCTGTGAAGAGTCCCATTTGGGCCCAAATCTGCCTCTGTACAGAGCACTGCAAATACAGGCGGGCAGGCTGTAGGCTCGGACCAGCCGTTAGGGCACAGGAGCACGGTGACAGTGTCATGAAAAAGTCTAAACAGCAACAGAGCTGCTGACCTGTCTCTGTTGCTGCTTTGGCATCATTCAGCCAGGGCAAGTGGAGATGAACACGTCTGTCCTGCTCCTGCAGCACAGCCTTCACCTCAAATGCTAAAATCTAGCAGTAAACATGTGGCAATTTCCATCTGACGGGTCAGGCCACCGGCCCTCCCACACAAAGACACCAAAGTAAGGGTTTGAGCCCTACCTGCAGATTGTCACACATCTCCTGGCTGTACGTCAGGCGCTGGATCTCTGTGGGAGAGCTGAGATACAAAGCTTGCCCTTCGTTAGAGAAACAAAAGGTCCGCGCTATCCTCATGTCTGTCACAGGCAAATAATTGATGTCCAGCAGTGGGCGAAGGCTGGGCAAGCTGAAGAGAAGCAGATACTTAGGGTTAGTCGCCAGTTGCCACACACGGTACACCCGCTCTGCGGCTGCATTTTAAACCAACATCTAAGTTTATGCTTTTCATAACCGGAATAAAGTGCAGCTCTAAGCTGAAAAATTCGGCCATGAACACGCTGCCTCCCTGTCATGCTTTTGTTTCCCTGCAGGGAGAAGTTGCGGCTGCCTTGCTGCAATGACCCTTAGGCTTCTGCTACTGTCTGGATTTGGGATGTGCACGTGACACAGTATGGCTTGTGCCATGTGGCTGGACAGTTTACAGGCTAAGGCCTGCCCCCCAGTTTTCACATGGGCCGCTGCGGGAAATGGCGTGGCAGGGCCCTGCTTGCGTCCTACGGACAAAGGCTCCAGCATCGCACTTGGTGTCCTCCGGCTTCTCCTCGTTCGCTATTTTGGACAGCACTTTCCAAAATTTAAACGGCCTGGCTGGGGAAAGGGGGTGCAGCAAGGTGAGGGCATGACTACAGGGCTACTGTAGCTCAATGGTGGAGATGTAAAGGAAGGGAAACCAGGTGCTCCGCGTGGAAAATCCTCCGAAACAGCAAGAGTGGGACTTGCTACTTCACACTGGATAAACAGTACCCTTTCTATGCCTGACTTTTTCTCTACTCCTCTATACCTGACTTACCATAACTGAGCAAAAGTATCAGGGTTTTCTTTTATGATAGTTAAAAATCAAGAGCCATCAGTTGTCATGGGTGGGGGATTACTATGAAATAAAGGAATTTGCTTCGCTGGGCGGCCGCCTTAACTCCCCAAAGCGGAGAGAGGCCGAGAAACAGGTATGGCAGTGGGCAAGGCAGGGAATTAAATGCACCCACCAGGGAGTTAATGCAGAGCATCAGACGCTCTGGAGCAAACACAAGTGGAACGTGACGGCACTGTGCCGCCTCTTTGCTTAGTTTTGCCACAAGATTAGTTAGATAAGTACCTCAGTGTCATGATGTGCCCATTGGCACAAAAGCACGCCAGACAGACGCTGTTACAGAGGGTGACCACATCTGCTCGCAATAAAAAGGACGTTTCGGTGATGTTGTGGACATAAAGACATGTTTGGGAAGGCAATGAGAAGACTTTGGCTTGTTTTTCTGAACAAATGACTGCAAATTGATGATCACCCATATCCTGGGAGGAGGAAGGGGAATGCATGACAAGTTTCCTTTTTCTTGTTTTTTCACCATCATCAGCACTGTGTGGGTCCCTCCATACTTCATACGGTGGATGTGTCAACGTCCCCATGCAGTCCAAGCACGCGAAGGTCAGCACGGCTCCTTTCAGTGTCAGAACTGTGCCTGCAAAATATAATTTCCTCTCACTGGCACTGGCACCACAATTAAACTGGTTGTCAGTACTGTGCACGTGTGCAGCATAGCTGACATTCAGCTTTTGTAAATAGAGCAAACGGGTTAATCTAGCTAAGGTGACAAGTCCTTCTTGTTCAGTTCTCCCTGACCACACAAGAAAGTGAACAAACAGACTGCCAGTACTGAAAATGCCTCAGGCAGCCTATATCAAAGAATCTATATAATACATCCTATTGAATACCATAAAGATAGGCTGTTGTTTATCTCTACCTTATACTAGTAGGGTATATATTCCTCAGCAGTAAAATTGCTCTCCTTAGTTTTGGTGACCTTCCACCATTGTTCTTCTAAACAAACTGGGGGTGGGAAACCTCTATTCCTGTGCATCCTCTGATTTTTGTCAGTATTTTATTTTAAACATACTAAGCACATACTGCCTCTCCTCAGACCTGACCTCTCTCAGTCCTCTGTTCTCTCTGCTACACCATCTGTCACTCACTCAGCCAAGGATCTCTCCTGGTACCTCAACCTGCCAACATTTTTGTTTCCTTTCCTGAACCACCTTCTGCTTCTCTGCAGCTTTCTGATAGCAAGACAGCCAAACTGTTCACAGCATCCCAGACAGGGCTGCATCAGAGCTGTACACAGGACTGTGAGGAAACGTGTAACTTTGCCCACGGCACAAGGTAATCTTTGGAAATATCACAGCCAAAGTGACAGCCCATGAAGCTGTGCATCTCTTGCGAGCGTCTATCTTTACCTGTGTGCTCTCTACGTAGTGAGCGACCATTGCTTGATACATATATTGAGAAATTTCTGCCCAAAAGGCCACACAAAATCATGCAGTTATTCCCCATGTGGTACCAAGATAGATAATAAACAGGAAAAGAGCTGCACTCTTACCACTTGGCGACACCATGACTGGCTCTGACTGCCGTAAATCGTCACTGGCAGGCAGATTAAGGGAGAGGATTAAGACCATACCAAGGCCCGTTCCAACCCAGAGACAGGGGGAGACAGCGGAGTCATTCTTTCGGGCAAAGGACTCCATGAAGTACAAAGCCGTAATTGCCTCCTTTGAGTCCCTGTCGATACTGGACACGCTGGAACTTCGGGAACGGCTGAAGGAGTTTTCCCTATTTTCTGCATAAACAAATACAAGAAAACAGGCATAAGTTGGCAATCCTCAAACAGGCACAAGCCTGCAGCAAATACAAACTCCATGTAGAGCACAGAAAATACAGTTTTCATAACCTGAGCAAACATTCTGATACTAGCACGATACCAGCTTGCTGCCAGTGTATAAATAAGCGTGGAAAATGCTGTCAGACCTCATCAGTTAGATCTGCATTAGAAGTAGCTGCTTATTATGGAGATTAGCATAGACTAATTAGAATTTACAACAGCCTTAGCTCAAAGGACTTGTTCTAAATAGCACAAAATAATTTTAGGCCCATATGTTACCAATGCATTCAAAATTAATCCAAGTATCTCATTGCTGCAGGACATGAAGGGAGACGCCATTACCATCTTCAGAGCATGTGTCCTTTGCTCTGCTCTTGTTTCCATCACTAGGATGTTCGAGCACTGCGTTCACAGCCATTGTTTATAGTCAAGCTATTAATAACTGGTCTCCGGGGAAAAGACGCCCATTGCTAAACTGATCCCAGCATCCAAAATGTCTCAGGGTACAAATCAACTCTGGCTTCCCAGGGAGCGAACTGAGAAACCTGCTCTGCGCCCTTGGCAACAACTGCAGAGTGCGCCGGCACTGTTCCTCTTTCCGCCTAAACTTTAACGGGCAACAGCGAGAGCCAGGTGGAGACAGAACTGTATTGTCCTCACTGCAAATACAGAGGTACGGAGACACTCTCTGAGCTTTTCAGAGAGAAATGACAACGAACAGGGTCTGACTGCTGTAGGGCTACGGATCTCTGCTTTGCTTTGCCTAGCGCCAGGCAGGAAGCACAAAGCTGTGCAAGGGAGCTCCTGGCATTAGCAGGAACTGTCGGTGGCAACACACTGGAGGCTATAAACCACACTGAGGCTAAAAAGTTTCTGAAGAGTAAAGGAGCCAGAGGGAAGAAGAGAGCAGGGCTGGCTGCTAGCACAGTCTTTTGCAAAACAATTTATGCCAGCGCTGCTGTCTACCAACCTGGAGACAAAGATCGGGCAAGATCATTGGAAACCTTACATGCTCTTCTACAACAATAACAACTAGAGGACCAGGAGGTTCTGGAGATGGACAAATAGTTGAAGCTATTGGATCTGAGGCAAAAGGCTCACTTCTGAATCTATCATTATGAAGTACATTTGTGTCTGGTATAAAATTATTCTTCCTATTGCTCAGAAGAGAGAGCTGTCTCTTCAGAGCCAGTAGAAATGTCTAAAAAGAGGAATACTTTATGTCATGGTTGAAGAATAAAATTAGAATAGAACTTTCTCACGTACTCCAACTTAAAACTGGGCTAATCCTCATAGTGTGTATATGGTTCCTGCTCCCCACCAGAAGCAGCAGTTTTGCTGGTGAATCTGTTCCTCAGACAACGTATTGCAGCATTGTATCTCCCTACCCAGTTGACCCAGTGTAAACTGCTGAGATTAGCCTCTTCACAGCAACTATCTGAGAAAGACTGGAGAGAACCACAGCAAAGCACTACTGGAACCCCAGCAAGCGTTACTACATATGCTACCTTAAAAGCTGGCACACGAGGATGGGGGCAGGTTCTCCTGCTGCTCTTTCACACTCGGCCCAGCTTCTGTTCTTTGAGGGCACCCGTAACTTGTCAACAGGGAGCTTCACAGGATAGCTGTCCCTGGCACTTCAGTCCCACTCTCACGGAAAAGAAACTTAGGTCTACTTGACTTCCAAGCACTGCCCTTTCCTTACCCCATTTCACCTTCTTCACGTAGGCACTGTTGTAGCTCTCTAGTTCTGGCTCAGTACTGCTACATACGTTTGCATAAAACTGGGATTGTTTATTCATCTGCAAACACAGCTTCTAACACCTTGAGAATTAGCATCTCCCATAACCCCAAGCACTCTGTACTTCTGCAAGTGGACTGGTTGGCCCAGCTCCTTCGTAAGCACAGTGTAAAGAAGGGGAAGACAGCAGTTTTAAGCAGAGATCACCAGGGCTCCGCATACGTATCTCCCC
>VZTL01016542.1:7462-35302 GCA_013400535.1 Scopus umbretta
AAAAAAAAAATTCCATACAAATATCCTCTGAGGGAAAGGGCAATCTGGTGGTTAAGGAGCAAAAAGCGTAAGTGCGATGTCCTTTTGTTCTCTACAACTTCCTGAAAAGAGGGTGCAGTGAGGAGGGTCTTGGTCCCTTTGCCCAAGTAACCAGCGATGGGATGAGATCTAATGGCCTCAAGTTGTGCCAGGGGAGGTTTAGATTGGATATTAGGAAAAATGTTTTTACTGAAAGAGTGTTGAGGCATTGGAAGAGGCTGCCCAGGGAGGTGGTGAAGTCCCCATCCCTGGAGGGGTTCAAAAATCATGTAGATGTGGCATTTCAGGACATGGTTTAGTAGGCATGGTGGTGTTGAGTTGACGGTTGGACTAGATGATCTCAGAGGTCTTTTCCAACCTTAATGTTTCTATGAAGTGCACTTGCCTGCACTAGCACTATTCCCAACTGGGTTTCTGTATGATCTCTCAATCCTAGGCCTGTCACGCTTCCAAGAATACAAAATGCCAAAAGGGAGAAGGGTAGACCTGGAGACTTCATTTGACTGAATGAAGATGGCAGGCCTGCCATTATCTCAGACCTTGGCTGCATTTTTTTAATACGATGGTCAGGGTTTTGTTGAGTGTTTCATCTCCTTTTTATCGCTGTCTTTTTTTTTATGCTGTATGCAGCTCTGTGAGCCTGAGTGGAAGTTTTCTATGAAAGCTTCCTACAACCTGTTTGATACCATTTTGAAAATGATAGTCTTTCTAGTTCTCCTTGAAGACACTTCAAGCAAAAATGAAGTGCGTGTTTACCAGCAATTAATACTGCCCATTTTTTCTTGTAGATGTTATGCTCTTTCAGTTAACTTTACAATTTCCCTTTTTCTAGTGAGATGTCACGTCAGATGTAAATCTACATAAAATTTACAGGTTTTAAAATTTCTTACCTTTAAAACAGGGGTGGTTTTGGTGTTTGGGCAGGTTTCTTTTTTTGGTGTTTTCCATGAAATAGTTGAATTTCTACTGCAGTCTTATCTCTCATGATGTTCTGCTTCCCCATAACAACATCCGTGGTGTGGGACTTCCTTTACTTACCCCAGAATTTAAGATGTGGGATTCTAGATCGTGTTTGCTCTGATCAGGCTGTGCCATCGTAGGATCCTGGGGGTTTTTACAATAGGCGGATGAAGTGACCACGATTTTGGTTTGAGGTGCTTTGTGTGGTTTGGGCAGGTAGAGGAAGAGAGGAAGTTAATTCTGATTTTGGCTGGGGTCTCGCAGGGTGTCTGTGTTTGGGGGTTGGTGGGGGGCGGTGTTGGTGTGTTTGTTCGGGGTTTTTTTGTTTGGTTGGGGTTTTTTTAGCAAAATTGTACTCAAAACTGATGTCTGTCTGTGTTATTTCACTTCCCACCCTCTCATATTTTAGCTCCTTAATCCTTATGTTTGATCTGTTCTTTAAGGCATGATAACGTATCTGCAAACTGTGACCTGACTATAAATAAAATGTGTAAATGCAGCTTTAGACCATGCTAAAAATATGTACTTATAAGTCCATCTTTGCATTAAGAAAGGAAGATCTTTTAGTTAATGCTTTAATCTGTACTCTCTCCAGATACTGAGAAATTCATTGCGTGGGGCAGCAGTCATGGAATGTGTGAAGACCTTTGATATCTATCAGTTACAGAAAAGCAAACACACACACACACCACCAAACCCCCACTGTCTCTGTAATTGTATTGGGTTTGCGCGCTGCTGGGAGGGGAGGGAGCTACTAAGCATTCAATTCCTCCTCTTGTATGCTTTTCTCTTGAGTTCGTTTCAACTGTAGTTGATAAACCTGTAATTTTAGATGGGATAATCAGAGTGCAAAAATAGCATTTTGCGATGGCTTTACTGTAAAATATATTTTTTTTCCCTCTTTTGGCTTGTTACTGTGCTAAGTTCCCATCCTTTGTGTGATTTTGCAGCAAGTGACAATTGGCTTTTTTTCTATTCTCATCATCAGTTCAGCTTCAGGTAGTTTATACTAAAATGCTTTTCCCCTCACCCCCAAACCCCATATTTTCTTCTGAATAATCCCTTGTGGTTCATCTTTATGGCCTCTTCCCCTTTTGGTTTTTATTTTTCTTTGAAAACTAAGCTTTAACATAACTGACAGTAGTTTTCTTGCAGGACACTTCAAATTTAACTGAAGTATAATAAAATTTCTAGTCATGCAGGTTCATATAACTACACATTCCTCTTCTTTTTTGCTTTATTATTAAACTATCCACTGTGCAGGGGAATAGGAAGTGGACAGCTTGAAACCTTAAAGTTCAACGTCGGTATCTTCATGGACTCTCAAGTTCTTTATCCAATTTTTTTCATCCTTAAACATACAAATTTTGCTGTTGCAACCTGATGATTAAAATTAGTGTGTGTATATGGTGTGGGGTTTAAAACTTCCCTTTCTGGAAACAAAGCAGAAGTTTCACCAGCTTACCAAGTTTATTTCTTTTCTCTTTGACCAATACTAATGACTAAACTAACAAGATGTATTTAATTCAAATGCCAAAGTGAGAACTCTCAGTACATAATTCAGGTGGGTCATTTTTGGTGCTTTCATGGTGTCCATTCTTAAGTGTGTAGAATGAGTGCATTCATCAGGATGACACACGCACCAAAATTCACTTTTTTTTAACACCATGCAGAAATACCTTCCTAATTGCACCACCTCTGTGAGAAACCATTGGCTTTCGGAATACATGATTTGCTTAGGAGCTCAGAGATTTTAAATAAGAATTACTGCTGGGTTTGTTACAAGAACCGTAAGTCAGTGTATATTAATCTTGTTGCTACTGTTGCGGCTCAAGAGGTAATTTGTCATTTTGCTGTGTTTCTTCTCGGCTAGGTTGCGGCAGTCAGCTTTAATTGCAGTGCCGAAAAGCTTTCATGCAGAGGTCTAGTACTCAGCCGCATTTGATTCTGCTCTTAATTGCAAAGTGATTTTAAGGCCTAACTGTGGGTGATTTTCTTTCCATGTATATCGGTGTGCCCGTCTGTTCCTGGGGAAGGTGGGAAGTGGGTTTAGATAGTCATTAATTCCATGGAATGAAGCTGCATCTTAACATCACGAACTGCAAGGCTATCTGAGAAGTTCTATGAACAAATTAGAAGATCGGTGAAGTGCTTGATTACTAGAGTTGGGTAAAAGAGTGTTAACAGTGATACCTTAATTTTTTTTTTTTGCTTTGTTTTGGAAACAAACAGCAGTTAGCAATTTTGCTGAATTCTCATTACATCACATCTTCTATGAGAGTGAAAATAGATCTAATGGAAGTCTGTGCTCTAATTTGGGGAGGTATTTAAGCTTGTACATAACTGCAAATGTGTGACTAGTCCATTAAATTCAGTTGGATTCTACTGTGTGCTTCGTTGGCTGTCGAACTTGTAATATGGCTGTGGGAGATAATAAACTTCCTTCTCATCATGTTTGTTACAAAGATAAAAGTTCTATAATATTAGCCTGAAACATCTTCTAATTCTCTCCCTGGTACTTGCTTCCTTGAGAGTTTGAACTTTTTTGGCTTAATCTGTTCTTTCACAGTGATCAGACTTCATTTTGAGGGTAAGTTGAGGAAAAAATCAATTTATGCTTATAAAATTTGTATCATATGATATGAATCATCACTGCAAACATATCAGCAACAGAGCTATAATAGTATTTTGAGTGAAGCAGTGTTATCTTTCCATACTTGGCAGGCTAATGTGCTTTTTATTGTGGTGCTGAAGGACAATATTCTGGAATATGTTGCCTTTGAAAAGAATGCAGAGTAATACTAAAATACAATCTTGCAGTATTTTGCTATCGTAAAGAGGGTGGTTGCATATGCAGTATCCTTGGTGTATAGAAAGAATACAAAATGGGAAGAGGAGGTAGTATCATCTCACCAATATGACCTTATTAAGAACATGGTTGAAATAATTTGGCTCGCATTTTTTGTCAATGCTTAAAAAAAATTAGTGTGTAGAAGATGTTCAGGAAAGACGTGGTTCTGTCTTACAGTCAGTCTCCTTAGTCATATCCATACGAAGGTTAAGAAGCGACTTAAATCATTATGTGTACGTGAGAGAGATTTCTGATGGACACTTCTTTAATGTAAAAAGTTTCAATGAGCTCAGCTGTTTGAGATGGAAATTGGACAAATTCAGATTGGAAATAAGTCACAGTTGTTAAATAGGGCAGTTAATCTTTGAAACAATTCACCTAGGATGTGAAGCGTTCTGTCTCAGTATAAAGACTCTGTAAAAGAGATCGTTGTGGTTTAGCCCCTGTCGGCAACCAAGCACCGCACAGCCGCTCGCTCACCCTCCACCCGGGTGGGATGGGGAGAGAATCGGAAGGGTGAAAGTAGGAAAACTCATGGGCAGAGATAAGAACAGTTTAATAATTGAAATAAACCAATAACAATAATAACAGTAATAGTAATAACAATTGTAATGAAAAAGAGAACAACATGGGAGAGAGAGAGAGGAAACAAAACCCAGGGAAGGAAAAAAAAACCACCAAGTGATGCAACCCCTCACCACCTGCTGACCGATGTCCAGCCCGTCCCCGAGCAGCGATCGCTGCCCCCCGGCCAACTCCCCCCAGTTTCTATATGGAGCGTGACGCTGTATGGTATGGAATAGCCCTGTGGGCAGGGTGGGTCAGCTGTCCTGGCTGTGCCCCCTCCCAGCTCCTTGTGCCCCTGGCAGAGCATGGGGAGCTGGAAAGTCCTTGACTAGCGTCAGCATTGCTCAGCAACAACTAAACCATCAGTGTGTTATCAGCATTGTTCTCATCCTAAATCCAAAACACAGCACTGTGCCAGCTCCTAGGAAGAAAATTAACTCTATCCCAGCTGAAACAAGGACAGAGATTCTCACAGATAAACCAGAAGTTGCATATTTGATGCAACAATTATTTGACACAATTCTACCGATCTCATTATGCAAGAGACTGAAGTAGATGAATATGATGGTCTCCACAAGAGCTCGCATCCTTTGAAATTTATCTTCATGAGAATAAAGCATGTGATTAGATGGCAGCAATTAATTTCCTGTAAGTAATGTGAATTATCTGTGCAATTTTTGTATTGTGATCAGCACTACTTTGCAAGGTGACTAGTAGTTTTAAACTTTACAGGATTGATTGGAGAATGCTGGGATCTTAGACTCCTTAATTCTGAGAGATCATGGACTTGCTAGGAGGTCTTAAACAGCACAAACAGTTTTCCAAATTGAGCACCCAAACTGTTATCCAAAAAATGTGGGTGGTTTGGTGTTTTGGTTTGTTTTAACAATGAATCTGAACAGTTGCCATTCCTATATGCAGACCTTGCTGCACAGCCAGCACTTCAGAAAACTTAGGAAATGATGGTTTGATAATCTGTAGCACTTCCTCGGATCCAAGCATCTGATTATTTGAACTCATCCAAAATGCTTATTTATGCTTCTGCCTCTCCTAAATGTTGTGAGGGATAAGGCACGTCTGCAAAATTTACTTGGCTCCTCTAAAGCAAAATCTTTTTCTTCCCCTTCCCACCCCTCCAAAGATCTGTTTAAGCTCTTGCCAGTTCTGGGTACAGAGGTTTTTTTGAGTGTTACCAAAGGAATGTCTGTGGTAGCGGTGTTTGTGAGATATTGCCATGTGGAGCAGACCTGAACAATTGCCATGGAATTAGTTGGAATTCACAGAAAGGCATCTGCTGCACCTTTGTAAATATTTATGGGTCAAGGCTTTGCCAAGGCTAGAATAGGAAAGTATAGATGTTGTTGCTGTAGTCTTAATTATAGTGCTTTCAGCTTTTAATTCATATACAAATCGCAAGTACTAAGCAAAATGTATTATTGGTAGAATAGTTAAAATAGGTTGCTGTCAAAAGAAATAAATAATGTAAGGGTTAGTAGTGCGTCCAACCAACTGTACATAGATGGTGGATATAATCGAAGCTAATGAAACTCTCACCTGCCATATAAAGGTCAGTTTTGACAGGGTTGATTTGCTTGCCCCTTCTTCTGATTCTGTATTCTTGACTTAATTGCCTTACAGTTTCTGAAAGACAATTTTGTCTGAAACTAAGCTTAGAATAAGGAAGCATTTAGATACTTTCAGAAATGGTGAGGATCATCCAGACTCTTCCAACTTCATATTTAATATGCAAAGTTGTGTGTTTTTTCTCAAGTGGCATTTCATTCTTGTTTAGTGAATGTTGTGCACTTTCTCTTTTTCTCCTAGCATTTTAGTTCCGTTTAAGCTCTTATGTCCAGGTACTTCTCCTGACTTTCTGGCCTCGAGCTTTGAAGTTACTAGTTGGGGGGATCAGGTGTAGGAGGCTAGCTTATTTAAATACTCGTTTTTATGAAACAATTAAAAATAGGCATTTTACGTAATGTTGTAAGTTTCCAGTTATCTGCTGTGACTTAGAAGTAAAAGAGAGATTCTCTACTCGACTTCCATAATTGAAATCATCATCTCTTACCCTATAGCTCAGATAGAATAGTGTATATTTTAGCTATTGAATTGAATCATTTTTGTCATCTCTGCCCCCGTTCCAGGTGCAGGACAAGTTTCGTTTGGACTTGTCTGATGAAGAAGCCGTCCATTATATGCAGAGTCTAATTGATGAAAGTGTCCATGCCCTCTTTGCAGCCGTGGTGGAGCAGATACACAAGTTTGCACAGGTGAGATATCTTCTTGGTTGGTGATCTCTGTGAAAGCTGAGTAAGGTGAGAGGTTGCGACTGGTACGTTCAAGACTTAACTTCATTGTTTATGATGTTTTACTTCATTTTCCAACAAGTTAAAAGTGTGTTCTTGCTGCCAGGACTGGAGAGCAAGCTCTTAACGGTCCTAGAAAATCCTTTGAAGCACATTGGCAAATATGCTAAGTGGGATGTAACTGGTTGTATTGCCAAGGGTAAGAACTGCAAATTGGAAAGCTGGAGTTTTGAGGGAGGGATCCAGAACTTCCTTAGCTTTCATTCCCAAAGTAAATGAGTGAGGATAAACTTCCTTTTTTTCCTACCTTTGCTAGACTTCCTGAACCGTGTGTTCCAGCTAGTTATTTTGATCATTAACAAGACGCAGCAGCTTCCACAGCAGGGCACAGGAACTCTGCTCGTAACAGCATCCACATCTTCTGCAGCGTTGACAGTGTACTGCAGAACACAGTCCCCAGCAGCTGCATGAGCAGCTATCCCCTATGTCAGAGTCCTCAACACAGTTGGAGTTCCCGAGGGAGAATGCAGTTTTTCAGATTTGGGGCTGTGGAGGGTTGCTGAAACCTCTTGTTTCTGCAGTGAGAATGGGGCTCCTTGCTTCCAGGAGGTGTGTAGCGGTGGTGTGTCTACATCACCAAGTAAAGGAGCTGTGGGAGGAGGTCAGCACACCGCACAGTATCAGGGAGAAAGAGATCGACTAGATCTTCCTCAAGACCTTGGAGATTGAAGAACCTGAACCTCCAGCTGCATTGAAGGAGGAGCAAGAATATGTTGTGCTCATCAAGTTAGGAAATAGAGGCTCCCAGGATGGTGTCAGTTGGAACCTTGAGACTTCTGGTATTGGGAGGGATAGCTTCTGCTCTACCTGCAGATCTGCACTTGCAGAATAGTTTCAAGGTGATTGGGAGTAGTCAGCATGGATTTACAAACGGGAAATAATGCCTGACCAGCCTGATAACCTCCTAAGATAAAATTGCTAGCTCAGGGGACTGGGTGAGAGCTGTAGGTATTCTTTATCTTGACTTCCGCAAGGCTTTGACACCATCTCCCACAATATCCTCATAAACAAAGCAGAGCAATATAGACTAGAGAAATGGACATTGATGTGGATTGGAAACTGGCCGGTGTGCTGGGATTAGAAGGTTGTGATCAGTGGCACTGACTCCATCTGGAGGCCAGTCACTAGGTGTGTACTCCAGAGGTTCATACTGAGGCCAAAATTGTTTAACATCTTCATTAATGGCCTGGATGATAGGATGAAATGCACCCTCAGCAAGTTTGCAGACAGTGCAAAACTGGGAGGAGTAGGTGATACACCAGAAGCGTGTGCTGCCATTCACAGAGATCTTGACAGGCTGGAGAAATGACCACACAGGAGCCTCATGAAGTTCACCAAAGGGAATTGCCAAGGACCGCACATGGTGTGGACCAACCCTATGCGCAAGCATGGGCAAGGGAGGTGGGTGATGAGATGGGAAGCAGCTTTTCAGAGAAAGCCTGAAGGTTCTGATGGACACGTTGCATATGATGTGGCAATGTGATCTTGTGTTGAAGAAGGGCCACCAGCTTTGTTGGCCATACGAGGTAGAGTGTTGCTGGCAGGTGGCGGGAGGTGATCCTTCCCTTCTACACAGTGCTGTGTGAGATGTGTCTGGAGTGCTGTGCCTCTTTTGGGCTCCCCAGTATAGGAGAGACATGAACATGTGGGAGGGAGTCCAGCAAAGGGCTGTGGAGATGATCCAGCGCTTGGAGCATCTGTTGTACGAGAAGAGGTTGAGAGCTGGGACTCTTCAGGCTGGAGAAGTGAAGGCTCCAGGGAGATCTTAACAATGAGTGTAAATACTTGATGGAAAGGAATAAAGAAGACTGAGTCAGACTTTTTTCCGTGGTGCCTGGTGATAGGACAAGAGACATCGGGCACAAACCAAAAGACAGGAAACTTCATCTAAGCAGAAAGAGCTTTTTTTTTTTTTTTTCTGTGAGAGTAATCAAACACTGGGACAGGTTTCCCAGTGAGGTGCCAGAGTCTCCATCTGTGGAGATACTTAGAACATTGTGCTGTTGGATTTTATTGTGTTTGGTCCTGCTTGGGGGTGGGGTGGACGGACGGTGGACTAAATGATCTCCAGAGGTCCCATCTAGTCTCACACATTATGTGATTCTTGCTAATGGTGTGGGGTGGCGATAGGTTATTGTCTCCACTATTTTTATTATTAAAATTTACCTTTGCTCTAGTATGGAGAATGAAATGTTTAACCACATGTATGTGTGCTGTCTTACTAGAAGCCACACTAAGATGATAAAATGTTTAATTCTCATGTTGAATAAAACTGTATTCACAAAAGCATTTCTTCTTTGAACTTACAATGTTTTTTCCTTAAAACCATCTGACATTTAGTCTGTATTTATTGGGGATTATTACACTGTTTGCCTTAAGTATTAGACTCATGATAAGAAATGGAACTGAGAGGACATATTAAACCAATCTGAATAGTCAGTCATTATCCCAGGGGTTTTTTTGATTCTTTCTTTAAAAGACTGATCAAATTCTGCTAGAAACTGAGAACTATTCTTATGGCTATCCATTTTGCTGAAGGTCTTCCAACTAATCTGTTGTGTCCTGCAAACTCAATTTTTATTTTGAAGAATTGCACTATAGTGCAGGCTAAGAAGCAAAAATGTCATTTCCATCTGCATATATATTCAATAAAGGTGATCTCTTGCATGATGTGAAAAAAAAGGAGTGTAATTATATGAAAATGTTGCAAAGTTTGTCATTCATTATGGATTAATTTGATCATAGGATGGAGGATGATACTTTCATAACACAAAGTGAAAAATGCCTAGCATCTGCCTTGGGGTTCAGAAAAAAAAAAAAAGCCATTACAAAGATTCAAGATTAAAATTTTAAGTGCCTCCCAATATGTGTGTAAACCTTTCTTTTAATCACATACTGACAGTCACTTTTTTAAGACATGTCTCTCTACTTCATTGGTTTTAGGTGATTGCCAGACTCTCCCAGATAATTGTTATTGCATTTGTGAAGCTGTGTTAGTAAGTCAGAGTTTACAGG
This sequence comes from Scopus umbretta, assembly GCA_013400535.1. Lineage (NCBI taxonomy): Eukaryota > Metazoa > Chordata > Aves > Pelecaniformes > Scopidae > Scopus > Scopus umbretta. The sequence continues at coordinate 17,261 of VZTL01016542.1, forward strand.
TTTGATTTAGGTGACCTTTTCTTTTTCCATTCAGACTGTTCTGGCTTGACCTTTCTTCAGCACTCACAACTGCTTTTAAAATCACAGGACAGATTTGTTCAGAATATTTAAAAGTACCCAAGAATTTGAACCCCGGGCTTCCAGCTCCCAGGAATGATGATCTAAGCAACAGCCTGATAGATACAGCAGCAGGCACCGATTGCATCTTCCATTCTTATTTTGGGAGTTAAAAAGCAAGCCCACGGTGTGTATTGCACTTTGGATACCAAATAAGCAGATGTGCCAGCCACTAATGCAGGCCTGATCTAGTTCTCTCATTTTGAGCTGTGTACCCCTCCGGCCAGCTGTGCTGGCTCCAGCATGAAGAATTTCAGGTTGTTTTTTGGGATGGGGTGCCTGAAATGAAAACAATCACGTGTTGCTTTGTAAGTGCTTAAGGCATCTCTTGGTTCCATGTGATGTAGGATTCCTCTGCTAGTTTTGGAGTTGGGATTATTGCCTGCCTTCATGTTCTGTAAATAATTACGCTTGCAGGCTTCCCTCTGCAAGAATACTTGGCTGCTTATAAGTGTGAGGCAGATACAAAAAGAATAGTCACAAATTAATCAGCAGTTAACAAGGCTTAAGAATCTGAGCTCTATTTATGTATTTTTTAAAAAAAACTTACAAAAAATCCATCAAAAAAATATGTAATTACTGTCTATTCTCTTTATATTACAAGTGAGATAGGACACTTTTTAGTGATATTTAGTACTTCATTAGTCAAAATCATTATCTTTCCTTTTTGTCTGAGGCAGTCTTAAGAATTTGCTCTTCACAGAGTCTGTAAATCGTTGAACAAATGAACAATTAATGCATCATTGAATTTGCTGTAAAGGGGTCATCTTACACAATGGGCAATTGAAGCTTTCAATTTGTTCATGTATAATGCTGCATTGAATTTCCAATGGCCTTGCTCCTAATAGAACTGTAAGTTGTCTAAAAAAAAAAAAAAAAAAAGCCCCCAAAAAACACTACTCAGGTATTACGACACATGCTTAAACAGCAGATTTTGGCCTTATGCCACACAGTTTTTCACCTGAAATGCCCTTCAGCATGTTTTCTTGTTTATCGATGGATATTTATTCTCTTACCGCCTCCAAAATAGGCCTGCGAGGAATCTGTGCTGTCTACTGCAGCCGTTAAGGGCTTTTTAATAAGGTTGGCTATTATAGTAACTGTTGTGTATCAGCACTCTATATGTCACTCAGTAGTAAGTAGAGCTCGTGGATAAAGCAGTCGAGGTATTTTGGCGTCAGCTTGGTATCGTTCTTTTGTAACAATATTGTAAACTGAGTTCAGTTCGGCGCTGTGTTATGAAGCCTTTAGTTTAGTTTCTAATACATCTCTAATCTCTTATCAGACACTTTACAGACCTTTTTAGGTAGTATTTGTCATCTTAATGGTTATCAAAAACTGTTGTCTGAAAAGTAAATAAATTTAACGTTTAGAATAATTTAATAGTGGTGTACAATAGTGCTCAAGAGGAGAAAAAACGCATACTAATTTTAGTTGATACTAATGAAGGCTGGATAGCCATTTCTCCCTGCAGAGTCGTTTTCGTTTCAGCAGCATTATTTGTCTCTGCAGAGGAAGGAAACAATCTCCAGCTGAAGTGACTTAATTTCACATTTTATTTCCCTTGTAAATTTACCAATCAAGGCTGTTACATTCAGGGCTCATGTTAAGCAGTGATTAAAAAAGTGAAAGCTTGGGCAATGAGAGATGTCCCACTTAAAATGTAGCTGTACAATTTGAGGTTGTACTAACAGTTGGCTGCTCTGTTCAGGAACAAACTCAAATTACGCTGTAAATTAAGTGGCTGTAGGATGTCTGCAAGCTGTGGTCCCAGTGCTGCATCCCAGAATGCAGCTGTAGTTCCTTTCCCTCAGGACAGGGCTTCTGTTTTCCTCCTGCTGGATGCCAAAATAAAATAAGGAACATCTACCAGCAGGATTGTGTAGATTGGATGAAACCATTTGTCAAGGGGCAGGTAGAGTTGGTTTCCATGCTGTTTGTTCTCCTGAAGGGTTGTGAAAATCAGTTGACTTTAGGCATTTCACCATGTTTTTAAACACAGAGTTCAATTAATGCATATCTTTTGTTCTTTGAGTGTAAAAACAGTTGAGTAAATGCTGTGCTGTGTGTTTTTTGTTTTCTTTTAGTACTGGAGAAAATAAGCCCTTTGCCTACCTGTGGTGGAAACAAGCAAATGCTCAAGAAAGAGACTTTCTCAAGCCCTTGGGGACTTCTCCAAACAGTTTTCGAGGGCAAAAGCTGCAGGCTTGGTTGCATGGAGAATCGAGAGCTCAGGAGGTAGAGAAGCTTTTTGAGTCTCTGTTCACTGAAGGTTTAAAACCAGCCATTTTTTGAAGGAAAATGGTTGTTTGTACTCTCCTTGGGGCTCAGACGCTGTGGCATTTCTTTCCAGTGAAAACATTTGAGCCTCAAAGGTTGAAGTAAACAACTTCCTCTCAAGCCAAAGATAACTAGAAGAGGATGGATTTGATGGTAAATTCTTGTACCTGTTAATATATTTTCTTACTTAAAAATAGAAATCATTGCTGTACTGAAGATGAGTATGTACAAAGTTACGGCAGTAAGGCTAGAGCTCCTCAGTGCAGAAAAACCACAAAACTGTGGCAATCTCTTCTTCTCTTCCCACCAACTTTGTTCTTTGAGTAAGTTTTAAATGTGATTTGTACGATCCATTATTTTCCACCTTGAGCAATGTTATTGTTTAGAAAGGACAATCATTTCTTCCCTGCTTACAAAAATGTTTTTAAGTGCTGGTAAGTTAGCCAGCTGTAGGCAGCCAATTAAGTCATCACTAACAGCAACCTGAATGCACAGTGAGCGGTTCAGTATTTCACACTTTAACTCTGAATATTTCCTGTACAGTGATTACATATTCTTGACTCTAATAAACTCTTTGTTGTTGCAGTCCTGAGGTGTTCTGTTTTGTCTTTCTAATCTTACCTGCTGAGACATGGAATATTAGAGGATTATGTTCATAACTCTTGGCTTTTTGCAAGGATTTTCACTCCTCAGTTCACTTGATGCAGGAATAAGGCCAGTCATAAAATGACTTTTGTGCCACATGTTGAGTTCATAATAAATCTGTTTTGAATGATCAACAATGTAATTAGCTCTTCATAAACATGGGGATCTCTTCAAAGGGTGCTCTTACACTACTGTATTTTTTTAAGTAATAGTTTAAGTCAGGAAGGAATCCCTCCCAACTATAGAGATAAGAAGGACTGATTTGAATCTGACTGATATTTGTGAGTCACTCTTGCTTTGTTCTTCTTTTGCTAGCAAACACCAGAAAAGCTTTGATGGAGGAAAATCCACTAGGGCTGTGATGGGCCCTTAGTTATTTCAGCATATTACCCAAATTTGCTAGTTAAGCACGACATTGATTCAGCCCCTTTTTTTTTTCCCCTGTGTGTGCGACTTGGCGGAACTGTATTACCCTAGTTACTTAGTGCTTGTGATAGCTGGCAAAACACAGTGCCGCAAAGGAGCCACAGTAGTACCTCTTACCTTTAGTTGACTCTTCTTTGGAGAAGTAGTAATTATCATTTTCTTATGGAATTTTTTTTTGGTCTTGCTTCATCTGATGAAAATACGTATTTCTCTGCTGCCTCCATTTCCCATGAATTTGGCCGAGTTGTTAAGTCCTGATCCCCTAGTCCTTTCCAGTGTACATATTCTAGGACTTTCCTTCTAGTTCTTCTGAAGAAAAATTCCTCTTCCCCTTGCCCAAGACTAATTGTGAAGAACGTGGGCGTGAGTGGCTCTGCACTGGCTGACTAGACAAGCCAAGGATGACTCCTTGTTGACACCCAAAAACCACCATCAGCCTCATCCTACAGCTGATTCCACTTTGCAAAGAGGTTTATAAAGTGTTCAATGTAACTTTTATAAGCTCATTACGAATGAATGCATAGTTGTTCATTCTTGTGGTTCAAAATTAATATTATAACCTGCCCATATGCTGGACTACGCAACAGCCTATTAAAACTGTTCACTTAAGTCAGTTGTAAATGCTAGCACATGAACACAAATGGAATCTGTGTGTGATACCTAAGGCTTAGGAAGACCCTGACTTCCTTGTAAATCTCTGACCACTTTATATAAATGGAGAACCTCGGGCACAGAAAAGGAAAAGCTTGCCTGAGTCAGTGGGACATAATCTAACCAGTGTCTTCATCTGTGTTTCTGCTTGTTGAGTGACCTTGCAAAATTTTTCAGTGTATTTTGTAGAATTTTGTAGAATTTTCCTTCGGGCTTACCAGCTGAGTGCTGACAAACTGTCTGGATATGTTTCTGATTGAACTAGTGACTGCTTTAGGGAAGATGTGCATATTCTCTTCCCAGCTCCTATGAACCCTTAAAACATGGAAAACAGGACAGCACTGGGACTGCTACAACATACTTGATGTAAGTAAATTCATTACTTTAAGTCTTGTCTTTCGAATGCTAAATATTGTTGAAAATGGTTCTTAGAAGTCCATATATTAATAGATTTATTTTTTTTAATCCTGATATACAAAATAAATTCTGATATTATTTTGTAAAATCTAACGGCTCTTGGCACAACAGATGGTGCTGCCATCATCTATTTAAAGACAGACAGAAAAACAACAAAACTGGGGGAATGAGCTATTTTGTTTTCAATGAAGGGTTTTCTTTTTTGATATATTAGTCTAGAGCTTTCACTAACTTGAGTAAGAATCTTTAATTTAATAGGTTATCTGTTACAGCTTGGTATCTCTATGCAATCAATACTGTGAGTATATTAAGTGTCTGTCTCTAATAACTTCTGAATCCCTTGAATAACTACTACCAATTTTGGCGTGAGCAGTACAAGTCTTAGAGGTGAAATTCGTACACGTTTCGCAAAGGCAGATCCCCAGTCAGAGGAAGGTCCTCAGGGAATGTCAGACAGCAGTTTCACCCTGCACACGTATTTGTGTGTATGCATACGTGGGGGGTGCGTACACACACAAAACCCTACAGGGAGTGAGGCTGTGAGCTCCCATCACGTGTCTCAAAGCTTGGTAGGAAACCAAGCTGTACCAGTTTTGTTGCAGAGTAACTTGTTAAAAGTTACCCTGTTAAGTCTCTCCAGCATTGCAGAGAAAAGGAGACAGAACAGTCAAAAAATAATTTTGCCATCGGCTTGTTTTACCCAGCAGTTGTATTTGTATAATTAGAGATAAAAGGTACTATAAAGCCAGCCTGTGGGTGCTTTATTTGCCATTCAACATCCATCATGGTTTCATTCTGGTTTTATTTTCCTCTGGAATTTCTGATGGTCTTTCTGTTGGGATTGAGGGCGAGGGAAGCAAAAGAAATTGTTCCGTCTTTTTCCTTACCTATACACTGTTAATGGTTGTTTTCAACTGCCAGTGCTTCAGGAGCAGAAAGTGGCACGGTCATCCTTTTTTCTCCTTCGGGCAAGAAGCAGTAATTGCCAAAATAGTATTGGGGGTGAGGGGAAGCGGGGTGGGAAAGAGAGGGATAGGCTGTTTGCTTTAATTGTAAAAGTCGCATATCCTTTTGGCAAGAAATGTCCCTGCTCTTATACGTAGCCGCCTTTTTTGTTCTTGTGTACAATCTAAAATAAAAAGCACTTTTGCAAGGCTTTGGGGGAATGACGGCTTTGGAAAGGGGCAGGAGGAACGGCGAATGGGAATCTTAACACCTCCTCAAGGAGCGGGGTAGCAGCAAAGGGAGGTAGGGTGGCTGAATGGCCTTCCTTTTGTAGTCGGGAAAGGTTTCACTCGCAAGACCTGGTACCGTCAGTGGTTGGTAAAATACTGTGGTTATTATGAAGTATCTGAAGCACGTACATTTCAGGAGTCTTAAGGGAGTCATTGAAAAAAGATTGCTGGTGGATTGTGTTAAAATCGATTTTTGTAACCTCTTCAGCTGATGTGATGATTCTTTGTAATAGTGAAGCTACTTGCAGTGCGGTATTGGTGTCCTCCTGTCCTCCCAAGCATCCATGATTTAGAAGGGACTGTGCCAAGGGGGAAAGAAACTTCACTTCGGAGGGTAAAACACCTAACCCTGGTTGCCTCTAGAGTACTGAGCAGGGAAGTGGTTCCCTTGCATGGGTTCAAACCAGAAAAGGCAGGAATGTTGTCTGAGGAGGAATTCGTAGCTCCTCTATGCACAGGCATTAGTCAGTTAAGCCGTGTGCGGGATGGTCCTTTCCAAAGTGGATTAAGCTATACCACAGGGAGGTACTTAAATTCTGCACAAAGCCTCTCCACAATTAGATATTGTGCAAAATTTAACAGAGTCGCTTTGAATTCCTTCCCTTGACAGAAGGGCGTTTATCCTAATTTTTTCCCCATCCTCCTCATCAGTGGTGAGGAATCAGAAGATGGCAATTTTGCAGACTGGCTCCGAGGAGGATGTTCAGTTCTTAAACTACAGCGCACAGAAAGTAAAACTATGGGAAGGGGACTCGGAGCCAGTGTGGGGACTCTGGGGTCGGTTCCTCCGTGGGCGAGCCATTCCCTTTGCTCCAGCCTGTAGTCCTCGCAGTGACAGCCGGATAATGGCGCTTTCCTCACCTCGCTAGGTGCTTAGGCATTAATTGGAATGTGTAACGGGTAAATCATACGGATCCACGTTCCGCGGTGTCAGACAAACTGCTTTATCTGTCCTTGATCGATAAAATAGGAAGACATTTTGTGCAGTCCTTTCTTCAGCATGTCTTCTTTCACTGGGACTCAGGTTGTGAAGTTAATTGTAACCAAAGGCGTTTCTCTCCCGTGTCTGTTTAATGTAACATCTCTCGCTGATTAGAGACTGCAGAACCCCTATTGCGAAAGAAAAATGGCCTTTTTTTTTTTTTTTTAAATAGGTTTCTTTTCTGGCACAGTCATATACAAACAGTTTTCTAGCTGAGAAGATGGGAAATAATTTGGGAAAAACTCTGCTTTTAGCAAGCCATTCACAAACTACTTCTCTTGGAACTTTAGGTGGAATAACAAGCTCCGTGGCTGCATGCAGGTACAGAGAGATGCCTACTTACCTTGCCTAGCTGGTGGTGGGCTGTGACGGGGGCACTGTGTCCCCAGGACAGGGACAGAGCTTTTTTTTTTCCCTCTTCCAGTAAATACTGGATTGTTTTTTGTTTTGGATTTTTTTTTTCCCCCATATCTGGTGATGTCAGCTGTCCTCACTCAGTCCAGTCAGCCGTCTGCCACCTTTCTAATTCCGTATTGTCGTCAACTGACATACCAGGGAGAGATTTCTGACGAAAGCACAACTAGTCTCATGGTGGTGTCTATTCCCTGAGGTAGGCAGCTTCCACTTCATCCTAAACTTGGGCTTTTTTTCCCTTTGGCTATCTCTGCTGGGAGCCATTCTTGTGTGGATAGCTGCTTCTGACGCTCAGGTCTGATCATACAGTGACTGACCCTGCTACGAAGTTTTTCTGACCCAGCGGAGGTGAAGGGGAGATGGTTGATGCTGTAATGATTCTCTGATTCATTCACCAACCTCAAGGGTGAGGACAGCAGCATGCATGGCAGGAAGCTCTTTAAAGGAGTGATTCAGCTGAGGTCTCTGACCAGGTTCTGCCAAGGCAGCATTACGCTGGAAGTTAATTCAGTTTCTTTTCCAAGGGAAAGCACAGCAACGGGCCTGGGGATAAGAAATGAGGTCGTTTTAAAAATGAAATAGCTGGTAGAGAGCCGGCTACCACGAGAGCTGTACTTGTTAAAATCCTGAATGGGGAAAAAAAATGTGGTTAGGTAGTTCAAAAGTGTTCTGTGTGGTTAGTCTACACAATTTACTTAAACGTGTAGGTGGTATCTTTTCAAGGATATTGGGCCATATTGCATTTATCTTTTCCAAGTTGCAAACAACATGCCAATAACAAGGTGCTGAGTGGCATCTTACTCTGCAAACGAGGAGATGACAGGTCTTAGCTCCCATTCTAACTTGACAAATGCTACTTTTGAAATAATAGCTGAGAGACTCTGTGTTACAGTCCTGGCGGTGGCTTTCGTTGTCCATTGGCCTTGAAGATTTTTCACTTTTTGAACTTCCATTTCCCTCCCAGCTCTGTAAACTCAGTGGTGCAGGACCCGTTTTTAACTTGTCTCGCACAAGAAGTACTGTAGCTCGAGGCTTTAATTTCAGATGGATCTGGGAAGTGCTGTTGTAATCTGCCAAACAGAAATGCGTTTTGATTGCATTTTGCATTCAGCCTTGGTTTGCTGGCTTGTATTTGTTCCATACGTTAGAGCTGTAAGATGCCTGAAGAAATGTACTTGCTGGAGCTCCTGTTCCTGTCAAACACTGTTATGGCGGTTCTCTCCATCTTTCTGTCTTAGAAAGCTGCAGTAAAAATAGGGAGAATGGAAATGTTTCTTTCCTTTCATTAACTAATCCTGAAGTTCTGTACATTGAAAAAGAAAGCTTAACTGAAATACAGCAAAGCAAGATGACCAGTTTTTCAGCTTAAGCAAGCAACAGCCACAAGACACACTGTCAGGCCTTTTTATCAGGGTCCACGTTTTCTGCATTCGCATCATCCAGCTTAAAGGGTACCCGAGCCTAATTTAATATGCTGCAAAACATAAATTATTTTATTCAATGAGGAGATATAGCCAGAAGGATAGCTAAAAACTGTACGTTTTTTCTAGTTTAACACCATATGGATTGTAAATGGGTGTGTACGAGAACAGCTGAGAATTACGAGTTCCAAGCATCATTTTCTCATTTACAGTTAGAGCTATATAATAAGCAAGAAGACCAACTCCTTTAAGACTTGTAAATCAGCATAAATCAGGACACCCACAGTTCAGTCTTACATTTCCATTATGTATGTATACAAAAGGCTTATTTAGGATATGCTTCTCCACTATTTCATTATTTTGTTGCCCATGTTAATATCCTTGGTCGTGTACCTACTAATGCTCTTCAGTAGCAGTTTTAGCGCTGAGCCTTTTCTTCAGTCATAAAGATTGTTCTTTTCGTTACTTAATTTTTTGCATATTGAGTTTGAGTGCATTACTATGGTAGCTTGCCATTTTTCAGCCATGGCGTTGGTACTAGCGCAAAGGCAAGCACAGGTGTGGTGGTAGGAGTACCAGCTACCCTAATCTTTGTGACGACAGAGTATTGACCTTGGACTAGAATATCTCTGAAGATGTGATCACTGCTCAAATACTTGACTACAGTTTGCACAGTGTACTGTACTGTAATACAGGAGCATGAGGGAGGAATCTGGGACCGTTGCAGTTGGTGCGATACGGACACAGATTTGGGGCAATTAATCCTACTAGATTAAAGCTGCCAGGTGTACGCATTTCTAGTCCCATAGATTACAGTATCTACAGGGTCCTGTTCAGTTCTTTGCTGCCCTTGGATAACTACTGAATAATCTCTTCCTTCCCATTTGTCTTGCCAGGCAAGCAGGCAAGGATCATCAACCTTAGCTTTATATTGTGATATTTGGATCATAGATTAGGATTTCTAAAAGAAGTTTGTTTGAGGTAGGTCCCAGGTGTAACCAATATCCCTCCTGGGCTCTAGCTTTGCTCTAGAAGAGCATGGGTTACCCATATTTTCCATGTTATTTTTGCCAGCCTGCTGTGGAAGTCTTGGCTACCTCAGGCCATTTCAAATGGCACTGTGTGCTTAGTTTTAGCCACAACGAGTCAAGGCTTATGCGCCTACTTTAGGATGAGCTCACTCTGAAACTACTAGATTTCACTGACTACTGAGTAGATTTCCATGGACCATTCTGGGAACTTAGATGCAGTTATTTATTTGTAGCTGAAACACACACATGGCAGTTCTATTTTCCAGTACTGGCATGTTCCTGACAAGGACCAAACAGAGGGCATCTCTAACTGGATCTCCCAGTTATGGGAAGTTTGGATAATTTTAAGGGAATCTGAGGTACTACCAGTTGGCAGGGAAGAGGTTCAAGGCACTAGGCCATCTCCTTCTCCAAGAGGTCACAGTTGTTGGCATGCAGACATCATGTACTCTCTGAGCAGTGGAATTCACTGAGAGATGTGGATTAAGTGTGCATCCGAATCGCATTTAGGCTTTAATTTGTTTGACTCTGTGGTCATGCACTTGTTATCCGAGAGGAGCCATAGGTACAGGAATGTTCAGAGAAAGGGTTAATTCCATCACGTTTTCATCCAGCTGGTTACCTTGAAAAGATTGTTGTTTCCATGAGCCCAACTTCTGCAGAAGTTCAGAGCTTCACGTATAGTAAAGTATTAGGTGTACAGCCCTGTCACTGAACACTGAGGTACTTTTTCCATATTCAAATGCCCATAAACTTAACTAGAATGAGAGGTCTCCCCCCAGAACCATAGGGGAGGGTGGTGTCCCAAGAAGACAAACTGCTTTTACCTAAATTTATTAGTGGACGGTGTGGCAGCAGAGAGTACCACCTTTTCGAAATGCCATCTTCTCAGAAGCTGGAGCAGAGTCAAATGTAGTACACAGAACTAGGCACATCAACCAAGCTTAAATCACAGAGTGGATAATTACATTGCCCTAGGAAGTCAACTGGCTGTTCTGTTGTGCCCAGCTTTGGGCTCTAAATCTTCATATAGCATCCAATTTCCATGGTAGCTAGGCTTCAGATGTGCTTGCTGTGATCTCTATTCTTTACCTTTCAGGTGTTTTTTGAAACTTAAAATAACAAATGTGTTCAGGTGCTGGTAGTGGAAAGATGCCAGGTGAGGCATAAATTATTAACTTTTGTAAGGTAGAGATTTGCATGAATTATCTGAAGTTAAACATGAATTTGTACTGATACTGCAGTTTTCAAATGTCTCTGGAGGATTTTATTGATTATTCCCCTCCTATTTATTTTAATTCCGTAAAATCCAGCATGATTGAGGGTGGGAAGGAGGCTACTTTAATTTTCTTTTTTATTATTTATTTATTTTCAAGCTAAATAATTTAAGAAAGGAGCTTTACTTGAATTTGAAATCATTACAGTGAATTTTTGCTGGCACAGTAAAGGACAGACTTGATCCCAGTGCTCCATAGCTATCATGCCAGCTGTTTGCCATTTCAGATGTATGAGCAGTTTATCCAGTCTCCTTTAAATCCTATATATCTGGCATCAGGGATCCGAGTGGTTCTTATTTCATCTGTTGCATCCATCTGTGTTGTCTTCTTGTGACCTTTTAAATTTGTAAGCTCTTCTGAGCAAGGATCACATCATTACATTTGCATAGTGATTCTCACCATAGGCCTAGAGTCTCTGAGCATTTCCATAATACAAATAATTATGGAAGAAACCATCAATCTAAGCCCAAATGAACAGGCACATGTAAATAACATGGTTGGAGCTTGATAGTTAAATTATCTGTAAAATGAGAAGGGACACTAGCTAGCTACATAGAAGACAGGAGAAGCCCTCTGAAGAAAATGTATACCTTCTGCTAGAAATAATTCAACTCACAAAATTTTCACTTTGATCAACCTGAAAAAATATTAAAATAAAAAAAAAATAATGAGGCTTTTGTTTTCTAAATCAAAGTGAGAACAACTGTCAACTATTGTTGTTAAACCAAACTGTATGAGCACCCAGTGAAATCCTTCAAGTCAGCCTGCTAGACTGTGCCAAGTAACTTCTGGTGGAGAACAAAACAGCTAATATGTTCAGATAGCTTACCATTCTGTAGGACAGAGCTGGAAAGAAATGTCTAAAACTTCAGTCAGAAAAATGTTATTGTTAAGGTGGCAGTAATGTAACCCTGTGAATTTCTGACTCCGCACCGTGAAGCCGTGTGTTGGATTGCAAAAACAGATGGCCAAGCTTGTCTTGTTTGGGTTGGAAAGGACCTTTAGAGGTCATCTAGCCCAACCCTGCTCTAATGAGCAGGGACATCTTCAACTCGATCAGGTTGCTCAGAGCCCCGTCCAGCCTGACCTTGAATGTTCCCAGGGATGGGGCATCTACCACCTCTCTGGGCAACCTGTGCCAGTGTCTCACCACCCTCATCGTAAAAAATGTCTTTCTTATATCTAGCCTGATTCTACCCTCTTTTAGTTGAAAACCATTACTACTTGTCCTGTCACATCAGGCCTTGCTAAAAAGATAATCCCCATCTTTCCTGTAGGCCCCCTTGAAGTACTGGAAGGCTGCAATAAGATCTCCCTGGAGCCTTCTCTCCTCCAGGCTGAACAACCCCAACTCTCTCAGCTTTTCTTCACAGGAGACAGGTGTTCCATCCCTCTGGGCACAAAATAGTCGTGCCTTTGGCCCCAAGTGTATTTTGAGTGCTTTTCGACCTTTTGGAATGAAATCCTAAAATACTCCAAGTCCTACTGTGTTTATAGTGTGACACACCTCTTCTGCCCCTGAACAAACAGCTGTTTCTGGTCAGATCCCGTGCGGTTTTGCATCTAATAATCTGCATGTCAGAAGTTAAATAAGACTTTATTGGAAATGTGAAAAGAAAAAGATGCAGGTGTTTACAATAAAGCAGTGTCTGTGCAGGTCCCTCTTGTACAAGGAGATCCAACTACTCCAGACCCCTTCACGCATCTAGTCATAGGTCATGGTGGCCAATCTGGCTTTGAAAAGCAAGGTACATAGCAGAAGTAGGTAGTGAAAGCATGGCTGTTCTGCTTCCTTATCCATTTCACAAGCCAGAAATCTTCAGCCCTTGGGCTGCGTGCTTTGCGTATGTCAAAAATTGTGCCCACAATGTTGATAGAGGTGTCTGAATTCTTCTGTCATTGCATAGACCAGCATGTGAGTGTAGAAGGCATTCCCATAAACTATGCTGTAACCATCTCGCAAAGAAAATCACTTGTAGGGTTGATACGTTACTTCAGTATTCCTTCTTTACACATACATTTCTACCCTTTTTATCCTTCTCTTTTTTTCCCACCCCTTCATTCACTTTTCTGTTTTGCCATAGGAAAATAATTGAAAGGGGGCAAAAATGCTAACACAAAATATTTTTTTTTTTCAGTTTTTGTTTAAAAAAGCAAAGCAAATACTGAAGGAAGAATGAATAGGGAGAAGCATTTGAAAGTGATTATAATAATAACAATAATAATACCAGAAGGAAAAACTGGCATCATACCACCCCATCTGTTAAAAGGCTTATTCAGGAAAAGCGATCTCTGAGTTCTAATACGTAGTTTTAGGGAAGCATCTTTTCATGCTCCGCAGCAGTCAAAGAGCAGTTGAACGTTAGGAGTTGTTAGGAAAGGAATAGAGAATGTACAGAGGACATCCTCATGCCACTGCGTGTGCGTCCACACACTGAATGCCAGCAAAGCTATGTCTGTCCCATCCCAAAATGGATATATTGGATCTAGAGAATATGAACATGAGTAAAAAGGATAAGCAAGGGAACAAAATGACTCCCAACACAGGATCAATAGCCGGACCAAGAAGCTTCAGTCTAGAAAAGAGGTGGCTGAAGAAGGATGTGACGGAGGTCTGTATCATCTGCAGTACTGTGTCCCATTCTGGGCTCCCCAGTACAAGAAAGGTAGAGACTTATTGAAGCAAGTCCACAAAGATGATGAGGTTACTGGTCCCTCTTTCCTATAAGGAGAGGCTGAGAGAGCTGGGACTGTTCAGCCTGGAGGAGAGAAGGCCCGGGGTGGAACTTATCAATGTGTGTAAATACCTGGGGGCAGGGAAGGAAGAAGGTGGTGTCAGGCTCTTCTCAGTAGTGCCTACTGACAGGACAAGAGGGAACAGGCACAAAATGAAACACAGGAAATGCAATCTAAGAATTTTTTTTTTTTTTTTTTCCCTGTGAGGGTAGTCAGATTTGGAGACAGGTTACCTGGAGAAGCTTTGAAGTCTCCATCCATGGAGATGCACAAAACCCAACCGGACAACACATGATCTAGGTGAGACCCTGCTTGAGAAGGAGGGTTGGACTAGTTGGTCTCAAGAGGCCCCTTCTATCCTAAGCTATTCTGTGGAAAATCCTGAGTAATATGGAAAAAAGTGAACCAGAAAGGATTGTTTTTTTCTCTTTCTTAATGAACAGATGGTATCAAAAGGAAATTAGCAAGAGAACGGTTTGACACAAATAAAAGAAAGTGCTTTTTACAGGGTGCATAGTTGAACTATGGAGTTCCTTAGCATAGTGTTTTGTGGACGCTAAATAGAATTAGATAAATTCATGGAAAGAACATTCATCAAGGTCAGTAAAACACAGTATTGCCCACAGTTCTTGAATTTCCTGAACCTAGAAGTCATTGGAAACTTGAGAGAATACAACAGAGAAATAGTAATATATTCTTATCCTTCTCCTCACTCTTCTTTTGACTTTTGCTACTGGTCACAGTTGAAGACGTGACACAATACACCTCTCCTTGCATGGTTGGTCATACATTTAGAAGTATAATGCATGTACGCTGTGTGATCCATTTCATTGCAAATGCTCTGTGAAAAGGTCATAAGAGAGAAATGGGTGACTATCTTAGGAAAAGAAAATATGCCTCGAACAGAGAAATTATTTGCATAGAGGGCAGATCTGTGGAGCAAGAAAGTTTCATTCTCTTGTCTGCTCCTGAGGAATACTGTATTTTAAGACTTTTTAAATCAATATTTAATATATAATACCAAAAGCTATTCAAGCACAAGTGAAAAAACTAATATGCTTTTCAGAGGCTTTGTGTGATTCTGAAGTATAGAAGTATAAATAAAATTACTTAAACGGCTTGGAGTCAAATGGGAGTTAGGAAATCTGTTCCTTTTGCAAAACATAGGAGTATAGCTGTATATTAGAAGGGTGAAGAGCTTCCCATGTTTAAAAAGCAAATCATACAGTTTTAGGAAAATCTGGAGCATATGCCGAAGAAATTGTTCATCATAATTAATTCGTAGGCAAAGTAGTTAAGAACTTGATTTGCAAGAGCCAGAAAACTGACAATATCTGTAATGGACTAAAATTGAGGAGACTGAACCCTGGGGGTTATTTTTGGTTTTGATTATGACAAATAAAGACAATCAAAAAACATTTACGGTCTTGATTTGCACCGCAGAGAAGGAAAAGTCTGGATAAGAAAGTTTTCTTATTTCCTTTTTGGCTGAAGACCTGTATATGCAAACTGAGAAGAAAGAACAAGTGGAAGTGACAGGATTTTGTGCAAAGAATCTGTACAAGGTTGAAAATGTTGAAAAATTAGACAGCATGGGGATTAATTGAAGTCTGGGCCAGAAAGTTCTCTCTTGAAGATGAGAGCAGCTGAAGCTGCCTTTGAACTGATGTCAGTGGGACACTGTGATTAAATACATCTTGTTTTTAAAGTGCTGCCGGTCCCTGTGGAGCAGTGATTAGGAACCCAGATCAATTATGTGTCGGTATTGGTTTAAGACTGCTTTTTTCCTGCTGTTGCCTGCATCGCAAGCCTTCAGTATGAGCTGGTAAAAAGGAGGAACTCCAGGTTACTAACCTGGAAAGGCTGTTAGTTTTGTTTGGGTAGGAAAAGCCCTGTGGAATATCACATCTATTCCTTCCTCTAAGTTCATTTAGGATAGTCCAGCTTTTTTTTTTTTTTCCCTTTTTGTTTTTGGTTTGGTTTTTTTTTCCACACCTGCCCTGGGTGAGTACTGACCTGCTGTGGCTGGCAGCTGAGCCTGGTGCTTGCTGTGCCTTCAAGCTGTCATAAGCTTCATCTGGAGAGCTGAACGCAGCTGTAAATGTTCTAAGTCCCTTTGTCTGTAGTTTGATTGCTTTGATAATCTTCTTCCATCATGTGTGATGACAATTAGAGAACATTTAAAGCATCAGACGCGAAAGAAACATGAAGGAGCAGTGCTGGATGCAAGAATAAAATGCTTTCATTTAAATAGTGAGATCTTCAGGGGAACTGAGTGCTTAAAAGGCTTTTAAGAGGAGGAACCTGAGTGCTTAAAATGGCTTTTATGCAGAACTTGACTGTGTGGTGCTGACACCACCCACTGAGTCAGGCATGACTTTGACAAATCTCTCAATTGCTCTCTTTGACCTTAAAGTTTGTGCCTCGGGGTCAGCACAATATTATGCCTGTTTTTCTAGCTTTAAACAACACTGAAACTTAAATCAGGACTCTGAGAGCAAGTGGCCGTCTCAGTTTGCGACTGGCTCAATCTGATGGATTTTCTCCGAGGAAATACAAAATGTGCCCTTGAGGAAACTCAGACATCATGCAGAGTCACACCAGCTGTCTGCTACTGATAAAGCTTTTCCGAGAAGGAGGGCCAAAGGCTGTGTCCTTCCTGGGTTCCAGGCTGCAAACCAGGGGCTGACGTCCTTTCCCCGAGCACTGCTTTTTTCCATAGGCTGTTCTGTGATTTCCCTCTGAGAACTCTCTACTGGATGGCTAGGGGAAAGTCCACCATTGCTCCAGGGGTTTGAGCAAGGAGATGGCCAGAACCCCGCTGTGTGGTGTGATCCACCAAGCTGTTGGACGCCTCGGTAAGTAGAGCTCACAAAAGCAGCTAGTTTTGATGACTGATTGATATTAATTACCTTTAGGATATAATCCCTCCTGTCTCTGACTGTTCAAATACTCGCCTGAAAAGTCGAGAGAGAAAAGAGGATAAATCCCCTCTTGGAAACTGCTTCCATATCCATTATTCTTAGTCCATTGGCTGCTAATTAGTCACTGTGTGTGAGCTCGCATTATCGTACATTGCAGAAAAGGCACCGTGAAAGAGATGTTATAGATAGCGTAACACAAAGAGCTTTGAAAAACCACTTTTAGTCCATAACAGTCAAGTCAAGCCTGCACTCCAGTGAGTCAATTGCCTCTCATACAGTTTGGACAGACTTTTCTAAAACTCAGCATATAGTGATTTTGTTCTCTCTAATCATTCTTCCGTGGAGGGACTATGAAAGCAAACCCTGGCCATGCTGGCAAAAGGCATTGATGATGTTAGGGTTTTCTCCCTTTCCCAAAAGAAGTCAAAGCCTACAGACATATTTGTACATGCATGTTTAGTTCAGGTTTGTTCTCAGGACAATGTTTTCAACTGGTGGGGCTGTCCTGTTCAGCAGATTAACTATAGTGTATGGAAATAATACATGCTACAGGAGAAAACCCAGAGTGACACAGTGGTACATGAGAGACTCCTCTGGAAGGAATAGTTTCCCCCTGAAGGCGGCAGAGCTCATTCTGGGATTCCACTATAACCATGTGCTGTGGTCTCTCAGTATGTAAAAGAGACCCCTGTCAAAAGGAAATTACTGTCTGCAGGTCACATGGTCCAAGAGAAATGAAAAATGATGCACTACTTCCAGGGGGAATGATTTACTGGCTCAGCACAGGAGCCAAAGGAAAAGGGTTTATTTATTTCTGTTTCTTCCTAAAGGAAGAGGAGAGGACACCTCTGTTGTGGCTCAGAATATCTATTTCAAATCTTAGTCATAGTGACTTTCCATGGGATGTTTTCTCTAGCAACAAAACCAGGTTAGCCTTTCCTTTCCATTGTCCCAAGGTCTCATTCTCACCTGTGTGTGATGCCCCTTCAGCTGAGCCACTGTTAGACTGTGTGTGATGAATTCATCAGAATTAACAAAAAGCACAATAAAAAATCCAGGACTCTTCCAAAAGAAGAAGCGATCACAGGAGAATGGATAAAGAAATGGGATGAAAGAAGGCTATCAATGACTACAGGCTGTTCAGAAGGGACAGGCGAGGAAGGAGGCGTGGAGGTGTTGCCCTCTACATAAAGAAATCGATGCAGTGTGAAGAGCTGTCCCTGAAAAATTGCCACGAGCAGGTCGAAAGCTTATGGGTAAGAATCAGAGACAGGGGCAACAAGGGGAACCTTGTGGCTGGTGTCTACTACAGGCCGCCCGATTGAGGGGAGCCTACTGACGAAGCCTTCTTCCTCCAGCTCTAGGAGGCTTCGCGCTTGCAGACTCTTGTCCTATTAGGGGATGTAAACCAGCCTGACATCTGCTGGAAAAGTAACGCGGAGAGCTGTAGGCGATCCAGAGACTCCTAGAATGCATTGAGGGTAAC
>VZTL01016544.1:0-22523 GCA_013400535.1 Scopus umbretta
TTGGGAAGACAAATGCTGTAACTTCAAATGTTCCCCACTTCCTCCTTTTTTCCCCCAGCTTTTATTGCTGAGCACGACGTCATATGGTATGGGATATCCCTTGGGTCAGTTGGGGTCAGCTGTCCCAGCTGTGTCCCCTCCCAANTGGGGTCAGCTGTCCCAGCTGTGTCCCCTCCCAACATCTTGTGCACCTCCAGCTTACAGAAAAGTCCTTGAGACCATGGAAATAGTGTTCATCAATAACTAAAACATTCCTATGTTATCAACACTGTTTTGGTCACAAATCAAAAACACAGCACCATAGGAGCTACTATGAAGAAAATTAACTCATAGAAAAAAACAGTACAAAACCAGTACAATCTCCACCCCTTATTCAACACCATTTATGTCATTCAATGCTATTTATGTCCCACACCATCCAATACATCCTTGTTAATCACCACCCAACCTCCCATCCTTTGATTTATACACAGATATCATTCCCCTAGTCCATGGGCCACCCCTGTAAAATGTCTGCAAAATGTCCCTTGACTTCATTTAGTCCATGACTTTGGCCTCCATCTGTCATGGTGGTCACTCAGCACAGGAAAGGTGGTGTGTTGCATGGAGTTACTTGGGCAGCAAAGCCAGATTAGGTCAGGTCACTGCTGCACTTGCACTGCTTCTTGTGAGGCTTGTCCTCCACTGGTTCAGGTGGTTCCTGCTATAGTACTTCTTATAACATGCAACTCAAATCATGGCTTACAACAATGTAAAGGTATATTCATTACAATCTCCACCCCTGGTCCCTATGGACCAGGCCATAGGGTTTAACATTGCAATGAACTCCTCCCTGTACTGCTGCTCTGGCTTGGACTTATCCGTGGGCCACAGTCCCTTCAGGGAAGAACCTGCTCTGGCATGGCCTTATCTGTGGGCTGCAATCTCTTAGGGCTGTTCTTGCTCCAGTGGGTCTCATCTATGGACCACAGCCTCTTCAGAGGTATACCCCCTGTGGCATGAACTTATCCATGGCCACAGACATTTCAAAGTGTTCCAGCATGGCCACAGAGGTTTCAATGTGTACCTCCTAAAGACATGGACATATCCACAGCCACAGACATCTTGGGGTGCACCTGTTCCCACGTGGACTCATCCACAGGTCACAGTCTCTTCGACTCCAGTTCACACTGGAGTTCCAGCCTGCCTGGTACAGCAGCGATGCCCTGGCCATCTGCCAGCCCAGGCACATGGCCATTGCTGTTATCAAAACGTTCCCAGGCACAGCAGAGTAAGATGATCAGCAGTACAGCGAGAAGCAAAAGCAAAAGTCAGCGACTGTTGAGCACTAGACTTTAATACACAGTGAGGCAAGCAAGCTCCATGGCAAGCATAGGAGCCTGCCAATTAGCAGCTAAACAGCTATAACAGTTATAAATTCAGTCTAGCATGCTCCAATCAACTCTGTCATTATCTCAAACCCTTCAAGACCCATGTTGGGCACCAAAAAGGACTCTCTCCCAGCCAAAACCTGCCGTATCTGACATGAACACCTTTCTATTCCCTGGTTAGAAGTTCACCAGCCCACTCCAGCTCGACCTATGATGCTGTGGAAGCCTCAGGTGGGATCACTGCAAGCACAAACTGCAAGAGGCAACCTCCTTCTGCCACTGAGGCCAAAACACAACAGTCACGGAGCTTTATTTTGATAGACATGAAGGACAGAAGCAATGGTTATGTTCATCCTGTCTGACCGCAGGCCGGGAGCTAACATTGACTGAGCCCTCTGTCATGATTGATCAGGTCAATTCCTCTTCCGTAAGCACAACTGTACATCAGTATGTCCAGTCTCAATAGTTTCAGCAGCCAAAATAACCTGTACTTACAAAATGTGTGCCTGGCACAAAGGCTGGGAAATCACAAACAGGGCATTGGAGTTGATGTACCCTTGTGCACATGAACCTCAGCAGACCACTGCTGACACCATCCAGTTCTGGAGTCAGGCTTTCAGAAAAAAATGGATAAGGCTTTGAGAAAGGATGAGGAGGGATTTTTAAAGATATTTTTTAAAAGCCTGGTAGGTCATATCCAAGCCAGACCCCCCTGCTTTATAGCACTGGGGAAGCTTTAATAGATCTCTCTAATGGGGCAGGGGCCTGGTGTGCAGCCTTCACAGGCAGCCACTTTGTGTTCTACTAGACTTGCCCCTCAACAGTGCTCATTTACTGTCCCAAAGCTCAAGGCCAGACCAGAGCACAGTAAGCAGTTCTCTGTCTACTTGGTTGGATATGGCCAAGTTTGTTCCTCCACAGGAATGATGAGCTCTCTCATGTCTACAACATTCAGTACCCATGAGGAACACCCCACAAAATAAGAAACATCAGATATACCCTCCACCCAATATATCACAAGAAAATCCCACAACAGGCAGGATGTACCCCTGGCCTTCCCAGGGATGGAGAGCTGGTGGCATTTCCGGATATTGTGAAGCATTTCCAAAGTCCCTAGCAAGCTCCAGGCTGTTCTGGGGATGCCGTCAGGTCAGAGCTCAGGATGAACCGTCAGGTCCAAGCTCGGGATGAACTGTCAGGTCCATGCTTCCCCTTGTACTCCCAAATCATGAGCTGCTTCTCACCCCACAAGACTGAGTTGCCCTGGAAAAGGGACCTTGGCTGAAAAACAATGAGGAAGCTGGTGTCTCTTCTGGAGAAGAGCCCAACACTTCCTCTCTGACCTGGGGAGATGAACGAGCAATCTGCCTTGGCCCATCTGTACTTCCCACAGCCCAGAGCTGCTCTGTCCCAATGGGCTGGTGTGTACTGTCTCCATCCTTGTGATGTGTCTCCAGAGCCTTGGCAGGCAGATGCTTCCGGGAGGTCTCTCAGCTTCTGGCCCTGCAACTCTTTCCTTGCTGTTAACAGCCATCTTGCCTGAACCCCAACCCCAAGGGGAATTTCCAGCCCCTCGCACTGCTCCCAACCCATTGCATACCGCCTGCAGCCATCCACCAAACCAACGATCTCAGATGCTTGCTGGCCAGCTGTGGCATCTCAAGCAGAGTCCTGGCTCCAAACACTATTTGCCCTGTACTCTGGTGGGTTCCTTTTCCCCTATTCCTCCCCTTAGACACCATTTCAATTTGACATATAAGGCCCTTTCCCCTTTGCAGAGGGCAATGGAGAAAGAAAGATGGTCTTAATGCAGCCAGTGCTGTCATGGCGTGTAGACAGTGGATAGAGGGACATCCCTGTGCACTCAAAGCAGATCTACCTCTGGTGACCATACTGTTGGATGGCTTTGCACACATTCATGGGGCCCTGCACTGTGTGCACTCTAAAGGTCCAACTCCCCATTTGAGGACCAGAGGTCCCATCCCTGCCTCCCCTGGTGGGCCCTGTCCCAATGCCTTGGCAGCAGAGAAGACCCTGCCTGTTGCAGAGGTCTGGAGGAGCTCAAGGCTGCCAAGACAAGATTCAGACCAGATCATGCCCTATGCATCCCAACAATAATTGACTGTGGTTGCAATCAGGAAGGGGATTTTGCACCCCCAGGAAGACCGCAAGGGCCATGGCCCTAATTCTCATTTGTGCAGGGCTCTGCTCCAGTACCGAAGGTCTCTGTGAGAGTTGCCAGCATTGCAAAACAGCCTCGCTGGAGGGAGAGCATGTACAAACCAGCAGCAGAGGATTGTGTGCCATTTCACTGCTGAAAGCTCTGGGGATGCTCCTGCTCCCTTTGTGTTTGCCTTGTGCTCCTACCTCGGGGAGCAGGACCACTGGGGTTCTGCAAGCTCAGAGACCAGCTGCGCCCCTGAGCTGCATGCCAGCTGCCCAGTGAAAGGACCTTGGCACTAAGCCTGGAAAACCAAATACCAAAGCAACTCCCCTCCTCTCTGCACAGTGTAGCATCCCTTCATGATCCAACAGCCAAAGCTCTGTGGTCAGAGAGGGAAACTCAATGCTGGAGCTAAAATCAAGAGCAGAAGAGGTGGGGAGCAGAGTTCAGAGCATCTCCTGCTACTTCCCAGGTGGGCATGGACAGAGGGCATGGTAACCCGTGATGCTGGCAGTGCTACAGAGTTTAAGGCTGCAGGAAAGGGGCTTCAGACCCCACACCCTCTATTTCTCTGATGCCTCCGGTATCACGGAAAGGGGCACCATATGCTTTTTTGACAAAGCAAGATTTCCTCTGGAACACCATCTGTATTTTTGCTTCCAAACAGCAAGACCCCATCAGCTCTACAGTTCTCCTTGCCAGAGAGGCAACAGCACTCAGGGGCAGGGAATGAGGGCACAAGCCTCAGCACAGCCCTGCTGCAGTCTAGAAGGACGCCCTGAACCCTTCTGGGGTGCAGGACCCCTCCGTCTTCCTCTCCTCCCCTGTGCAATGGTCTTGGCTGCTCTGGGGAGGTTGTGTGTCCCTGTCCCTGTGCCATGGAAGCACTGGCACAAATAAATATTGATATAAGCAGGTTTGAGCAGAGGGTTTGGAGGATAACTGCAAAGGCCAGGTAGTGTGTTTACAACAAAAAGCTTGCATAAACCACTCTGCTCTCCAAAAGGGGAGTCTGGAACATCCAGGGTGGATGGCTGACCTTGCATCTCTGCATGACTACAGCTTCTCATGCAAGTAACCTCCACTCGGGGGACCCGCACCTGCCATCATCAGGCCCATCACATTAACCCCATCTCCTCCCTGCTTCTCATTGAGTGCCTTTTTATCTCCCGTCCTCATGATATTAGCCTCTTTCCCAGGACAATAGATCTTCCCAGAACCTGTTGAAATTTGCAGTCATTTGTGTATCACAGGGAATTAAAAGATTAAGCGTATCTCCAGGCTGCCAAGCCCAAGCTGTACATCCAGCTGAGATCGCACACAGCCGCTTTGGCTAGAGCACTGCAAAGATAAGGATAATGCTCCAAACATCCAAGAAGCTCTTGGAGGTCAAGTTGCTCTCCCTTCCCACTTGATGTTATCTGCTTTGGGATCTCCTGGGTCACACACAGATTTCAGGAAAAAAATCCCATCTTATTTAAAAACATTAGATTTCCAGAGACATCGTCCAGCTTGGGGATGTGCTAGGGGCTAAGTGTCTCCCCAGACACATGCACCATCTTTCTGGTCACTCCTGTACCCCTGTCAAATATTGGCATAACATTTTCTTCTAAATCTTCTGGAAATCCCCGCTGTCCTGAGACTTGGCTGGTGCCTGTGCTCAGCACACTTTGCTGGAATAGGCATTTTATATATGCTAAAGCAAGTGACGCAGGACATTAGAAGAGCTCTTCTGGGGTGGCGCAGCCCTTTGGAGATTGTACTCCCAAATCTCCCTTCAGGGACCTCCCTGAAACAACGTGAAGCATCCATCCACCGCCACTGCAGTTCCTTGACCGTGAGAAACCCCAGCATACTGGCCCCAAGCTGCATGAGAAGAGCTGGGTGCAGAAAGCTACAGCTGGGGGACCTGCAGCCTGGAGCCACCACCAAACCCACCAGGGGATCAGCAGCATCCCCCGTAGGTCTCCATGCAGGCAAAAATGCCTCCCTGCCCCAGAACAATCTCACAGTCATCTGTGGTCTGCACCACGCAGGGCTAAGACTGGGCAACCCAGTGGCCTCCTCCAGCCTTAAGCACCAAACCAGGTAAGCAGAGGCCCAGAGAACAAGAAATAAGGAGAGATGTGTCACCCACACCTTCCTCTGTCCTCACGGCACAGCCACGGCTCTCCTGCCCATCAGTGGCTGCCAGACAGTCTGCTGGGCAAAGCCACCAGTGCACCACACACTGTCCTCTCCCTTCTCCCACTCTGAGGATGCCCGCATAAAATAAAAAGCTGTCCTTCCAGCCCCTCGGCACTAAACTCAACACAGCGCAATTTCTGGGAAGCTTTGGATCTCACATGTGTTTGTCCCACTTCCCAGGCTCCCCAGCTGCCCAGCTGTTCCTTTCCATTTGAGCTAATCACAGAGATTAAGGCAAAGTCCCAGCCTGGAAGGTTTGCAAACAGCTCCAGCCTGTTTCTGCAAACAGCTTTTGCAGTCACACTCCTGCACAAATGTACATGGGCTAATAAACACCATGGCATCTCTACAGGGAATTCCCAGGAAGGTTTCAGCACTAACCTAGCCTAGCCAGGAGCCAGCCACCAGCTTAGGGACATTGCAAACCACAGGTCCACCAAGCACAGGTCCTTCAAAGGAGAAGCTAAGGGAGGCAGCAAGGCTGGAGAAAAGGTGCCCAAAGGTGTCAGAGAGAAGACTTGTGTCCATAACACATCTTACCACAGAGCCTGGGACCTAGTGTCCACTGTCCCCCCAAGAAGTCTGCCCAGATGTCACCTCCATCCTCCCGAGCATGCTGCCACATTCATGCCCTCAGGGAGGGGGCAGCCCACCGTCCCAGCAGGGCACAGTGGAGCTGAGCGGCCAGCTCAGGGCAGAGGGGAGCCTCCAGACCCCAGTGCTCCCAGCCAGAGTCCCCCTGTCCTTGTGCTGCCCCACAGCTGCAGGCAGTAGCTGCTGGCTGGAGCTGTTCATTACTAGATTGACTCCAGATTTTGCAGCCTTCGAACTCTTGTGGCCAGGACATTCCAAGCCAACATGACAGAGTAGCCATCCTGCATCTGTCCATCTGTGTGCTGAGGTTTCTGCAGCCACCCACCGAGAAAGCCACTGTCCCTGTCAAAGTAAACAGGTTGTCCTCCCTCTATGAACAAGCTTGGGGGATTGCTTTGAACCCCCAGCCCATCTGTAGCCCCATGTTTGCTATTGTATGAAGCAAGCAGCTTGCAGCTGGCCTTGCTGTGCCTGCATGAGGAAAGAAGGAGGTACAGCCGTCTGGGGGTCCTAATGGGCTGCAGTGTATGATGGACAGTTGACAAACATGACCCTTGCCAGCCATTCAGGACTGAGTCCTGAGGGATGGACATGAGGGTGAGCTGGGCAGGAGACAGAAGCCAGATGCTCCCATAAGAGGGGCTTGTGGTTGAAATGCACTGTTTTCCCCCAGCATGGTGGAGAAAGTCCCCCAGTATCACTGCTTTTGAGGTGAGGAAGATATTTCCTTGGGAAGTTTGCCTGCAAGAGCATGACAATGAGCTAAAATGCACTGCTTTGGGGACACAGGGTGGCAGATGTGCCAGCACCAGGGCAGGAGCAGAGCACACAGCCCATTTTCCTGGCAATGCAGGGACCCAAGCAAGCCTGACCAGCTCCAGGCATGTTGAACAGGGAGGTATGTCCTCCTCTCCTTCTCCTCCCTGTCACCAGCCCCTTCATCCTCCCCAGGGCCAGCACAACACACAATGGGGGGATATACAGGAGGCTTAAAACGCTGCAGACATGCCAGAGCCTTCTCTGCCTGCCAGTGAGTAGCTTTGAAGGCAGGCAACAGGCAATGCTAGCACTGCGGCAAAGCACAAAGCTTAGGCCAAGCACGGCTGGATTTTGGCAGGGCACAAGGTGAGCAGGGATCTGGATGACCTGGGTGCAGGGAGCCCGCTGGGTGTCCAATGTGTAGTGTCTCAGCTAGAGAAGATCCCATCCCCTTCTTGGCACGACTGGCTGTTCTCAGGGTGATGTCTTCCAGGCATGACAGCCCAAAGCTTTTGCCGATAACACAAACAGGACAACTTGGACCCAAAACATGGTCAGTCAAACGAGAAACATTGCTCAGATTTACAGAGGGGAGATTTTGAGACAAACAACTTAAATTAAGTGAGGAGCAAAATCGAAGGAAGAAACAGGAAAAGTACTTTCAATTCTCCTTGGTGGTTTTGTTTTTTGTTTTTTGTTTTTTTTAAATAAGCATGCTTCTGAAAGGTATGTGGCTGAAAGGCATGGGTTTTCTAGCCAGGGGAGCTGCCAGAGAAGCAGTAGGACCCCTGCACTGACCGCGGGACCCTGGGAACCCATGGCACTGACGAATGTCCTCGCTGTGAACCATGGTGAGAGAGGCAACTCTTTCTCGTTAGTCAGGAGGATGAAAGCATCCCAGAAAATCACAGGGCTATGACCAGATAGAGAAGCTTTCTGGGTGACTAACTGTCCATGGCTGAGGGGCAAGGGAGGATAAAAGGAAAAAGAGGAGAGCACACAGAACCGATTTCTCAACTTCATGACGTAGCGGCAGTGGCTGTTGGGCAGAGAGAAACTGCAATGGCCATACAGTTTGTCCCTTTCCCTGCTGGTTTCTCCATAGTTGCAGCCCTTGGTCTCTCAGCATGTCAACCATGAAATCAGGGATCACCTGTTGCTTCAGAAAAGTCTCTTCCTATGGTACCTCCTGATTTATTACCAGAGTCCCTGGAGCAACGGTGTCCTCCTGAAGCAATGCTTGGGCTGCAGTGACACCACTGGAACATCACTGCGTGTGCTGATAAATTGTGTGCACGCTCCCTCGCATGCTGTCAAGCCAGGCCAGCTAGCGCCAAGCGAAGTGTATGGGGGTAAGCAGGGTCAGGGACCATCCTCGAGGGAAGGGGGATGTGGCCGCTCTGTCCGGGGGCGAGAGAGCTTGGCCCAGGGCTGCTCCCTGCCAGCTGGCCGAGATGCCTGGTGGCCTTCCCGTGCACGCTTAATCAGCTCGTCCAGACACAGCAGTGGCCTCATTAATCACCGACAGATATGGGTCCCACCAGGGGCTGAGACAGCCCAGCCAGCTTCCTTCCCCTGTGCACCCCACATGTTCCTTGATTTACACCCTCCCGCCTCTGAAACATAGGCGTAACCTCGTGGCCTGCTCCATTCCTGATGCAGACGTCAGCGTCCCATTGCTTTTTCCCCCGGAAGGCAGCTCTGGCCCCTCATCTCCCAAGCAGCTCAGCCCCCAGCTCCAGGGCATGCCCTCCGTGGGACCCTGCTGCCCCATGCTGCTCTCAGCCACTTGTTCCGCAGCCCTCTGCATGAGGCCAAAACGTTTACAAATGCTTTCCAAGCAGCTCCATTAATTTCCCCTCTCCTGTCTCCTTCAGACCTGGCAGAAGAGCACACTGGGATGAACTGAATCCAGAAGGAAATGCTAGAAATTAGTTTTGTTTCTTATCCAAGTTTGTCCAACTCCTCAGGCTGTTTGGTCCCTCTCTTCTCCACCAGCTCCCAGAGCCTTGTGCTCCAAGCAGGTCCTTGTGAAAACCATCTTGCCTCCAGGCTCAGACTGGGCACTGGAGCCTGTCTGGGGTAGAGCAGATTTTCCTCCAACCAAGCATCAGGCAGTCATTTCTCCAGCCTCATTTCTCCAGTCTTCCTCCACCCCTCCTTCAGGCTCCCTCTGCCCGAGACTATTTTCAGCCACTGATGTCCCCAGTTCTTCCTGCTGCCTTCACAGATTCACAAATCAATCTCATGAAATTGCAAACCAAACTAGGTCTCAAGTCCAACCTCCCATCAAAGTAGGGGCAGCAGTGGGATCAGACCAGGTTGCACAGGACTTTGCCCATCTGCTTCTTGAAAACCTCCAAGGCTGGAGACCCCACCACCTCACCAGGCCCCTCCTCAAACACATGACTGTCCCTGTGGGGATAAACTTCCCATGCTACAAACTAGATCGCTCTCTCTCATCCTCCCAGGCACTTCCATTAAAAGCCTGACTCTGTCTTCTCAATAATCTCCCCATAGATGTTGGGGGATGTCTCCCCGTAGCCATCCCTTTTCAAGGCTGGACAAGCCCAGCTGCTCCAGCCTCTCCTCACCAGGCGGGAGCTCCAGCTCCCACCATTTCACTGGCCCCCGCTGAAGTCTTTTTTTCAATGTCTCTCTTGTAGTGGGGGGGACCCAAACCTGGACGCAGTACTCCAATGTGCTGTAATGAGTTCCGACCAGAGGAGGATAATAACTTCCCAAGGTCAGAAGGAAAGAGCTGAGCCCTTCTGCCTTTCAGCAGCTCAAGTGCATTGCCAAAATTATTGCTCCGGCTGCCTTGAAATGATGATCAGCAGCTGTGTCCACTTAAGAACCTGCAGGTGATGCCCAGCCTCGCACCAGTCTGGTGTTTCTGCATTGCCCAAAAACTCACTGGACAAGCCAGTGGAGGAGGCCTTTTGCAGACAACAGATCCAGAAAAGAAGCAAGTTCCCAGGATCTTTGGATGTCTATGGGAATGGAGCAGCTGCAGAATGCATTTTCCACAGACTCACAAAGCCTACTGGCAGAGGGAGCCATCAGATCAGCTTCTCACAGCCCTGAGCCTCTCTGGCAGTGGGTGTAGCTGCCCAGTCCTTGAAACGTTTTAGTTCTTTGCTTGTCTCCTAGTGCCTGTGGATTTCATCTAAACTCATTTAATATTCGTTTCCCATCACACTGAATATTATCAGGTCCACAACCGGATCCGGGGGAACAGGCTGGCAGGTGCCACTTCCCTGCAGATGGCTGCCTCTGCCTGGGATCCGCACACGCTGTCTCAAATCACCTCCTACCCTTCCTCATCTCAGGGCAACCTGGAGTCCCCAGATTACCACGGGGTCTTCCAGCTCCATTACGTTTCCTAGGGTACCCATAATAGCCTTCACAGCTCAAGCAAAGACAAGAAATGGCAGCGCAGCTTGCAAGCAAGGTTACGAGACATCTCTGAGTTTAAATTGTGCAAATGTCACAGAATCTGCAAAAAACTGCAGAAGGGACAAAGTAAGTTAGAAGCTATTCTGGAGATTTTATTTTGTGAGATAAGTTGGCAAGAAGCAATGACTAAGGAAAGTTAGGGTGTTTTCCTTGTGGAGAGCAATTCAGCAGACTGGTGATCATACCTCGAAGGGCCACAGACAAGAGGAGAACTGTTAAACATCAAGTCCATGTGCACAACACAAAGAGATGCTCTCTTCCAGCAGCAAGCTCAGAGGATGTCCCCATGTTCAGGGAGAAGTGACCTCTCTCCAAAAGCTCCTCACGTTTATTCACCATCCTGGGGATGGAGGAGGCAGAGGTGGAGAGCTGGGCAAAAGGTGCCCCTTCCCATGGGATGTGCTCCCATTCCCCTTTTAAAACCTCATGTGGGAGTTGCATCGGCTTTGCTTTGCTCTGCTCAGGCTTTTCCCAGAAAGAGCAAACAGTCATTGTTCTTTCAAGATACTTGTAGTAACAGCCGTGCCGTCCCTGTGCGCCTGACTCACAAGAAGGATGCTCTGTGCTCTGGGGAACGTGGATGCCTGAGCAGGGAGATACTCAGCAGGAGCCTGCTTGCCCCAGCATCTCCTGGGAACATCAGGGAAATTCCAATTGTATAAGAAATAAATACCATTACAGCTAAGATCCCTCAGCCCATTCTTTCAGGGCTCTTGGGTACAATTTATCTACAGAGCTACTTTTGAAATATTTGCCCTCAGTGTATGTCTTCTAGCATCCCCTCTAGTGCCCAATAAACTGGAAAGTATTTCACAGCCTTCCTTGCTTCTTTCCAAACACTGAATACAGATATTGCCTTCCCTCTGCATCTTGCGTAACAGCATTTTCATTCTTTCTGGAAACAGATTTAGAAGTTGAGGATGTGTTTTGGTAGTAAAAGCTGTCCTCCTCCTCATTGCTGTGGTCAGCCATGCATATCTCCCAGGAGTGTTCACAGTTTTATACACTTCCCAACTTCCCGTTTGCATCCGCTCATGCCAGCTGTGGTGCGCTGACCCTGGATGGATTCCAGGTGTCCACCAAAGCCACTCTATCACTCCCCTTCTCAACTGGACAGGGAAGAGAAAATGTAATGAAAAGTTCATGGGTCGAGATAAGGACAGGGAGAGATCACTCACCAATTACTGTCACAGGCGAAACAGACTCGACTTGGGGAAAATCAGTTTAATTTATTACCTGTCAAAACTGAGTAGGGTAATGAGAAATAAAACCAAACCTTGGAACACCTTCCCCCCACCCCTCCCTTCTTCCCAGGCTCAACTTCACTCCCAATTTTCTCTACCTCCTCTCCTCAAGTGGCGCAGGGGGACAGGGAATGGGGGTTGCGGGCAGTTCATCACATGCCGTCTCTGCTGCTCCTTCCTCCTCAGGGGGAGGACTCCTCACACTCTTCCTCTGCTCCAGTGTGGGGTTCCCCTATGGGATACAGTCCTCCATTAAGTTTTCTGACCTGAGTCCTTCCCACAGGCTGCAGTTCTTCACGAACTGCTCCAGTGTGGGTCCCTTCCACGGGGTGCCGTCCTTCAGGAGCAGACTGCTCCAGCGTGGGGCCCCCACAGGGTCGCAAGTTTTACCAGCAAACCCAATACACCAACCCAGCTCATTTCAGATAGCTGCTCTTTGCTATCTGAACCCTTCTTTGGGTTTGCTATCTAACCCTTCTTTGCTGAGCCCACCAGTGAAATCCCCTTCCTTACTGCAGAGTTCGGGCTTCAGCCTTTAATAATGCCCTTCTAAAGCAGATGCGTTTTCAATTTTTTTTTTTCAGGCCCACAGCTTTGCTTGCTGCATAACTTGCTCAGGGTACACTCAATCCCACAGTCTATGTCATTGATGAAGATATTAAATAGTACTGGACCCAGTATGGACCCTTGAGGGACACCACTCATTACTGGTTTCCACTTGGACATTAAACCATTGACTATAATTCTTTGGAAGCAGCCATCCAGCCAATTCCTTATTGATCACTTTTCCCAGATCAAGCAGAGTTTATGGCTGGTCAGCACCGCCGCAGTGCTCTGGGTGCCATTATCTCAGCACAGGTAGCACAAGCATATGTTCCTGGTGGCAGAGGCAACGCAGTTTGCTCCTGCAAAGGTGAGTTGGACTGGCTGGGGGTCTTTTCTGGGCTGGAGGATATTAAGCTGGGAGGTGGTACAGCCATCTGGTGTGGCAGTCCCTGTGGGAGGCCGCCATGTGCTGCACATCTGTGTTCCTGGGGGTGCTCCTGGGGTTGGGTCTCCAAAGCATCCATGGTGCACCCATCACATGTGCTCCTCACCAGGGCTCCGGCCCTGGGCTTATAGCAGGGATCCCATGGGCAAGGACAGGAGAGGTCATGGTGGATGCAGCAACGTCCCATGCCTGGGGCTGGGTCTTCCCTGGGTGGATGAGCTTTGGCAGGATGGGGCAGCCTTGCCACAGCACCGCTCACTGCTGGAACCCCTGCATCAACACAGGTACAACCACCAGCCACAGTTCCAGTCCCTCTGTACATCTTCACAGCTGAAGGGGCTTCACAGCCATGCACCGGTCCAAGGGAGCAAGCAAACCCCAGCTCCACAGGGGCTCCTCTCTCCAAGGTCAGATCCATGTTTCTCAGGCTCTCAGGGGGACTGAGGTTCAACGCTGCCTCACAGGGCTGACCGCATTGTGGGGAGGAGAGGTGTGGAGCAGAAGGGTCAGTTGTGCCTGAGCTGAGTCAGCAGCCCTGCTGCAGCCATAGGAACTGCTGCCATGATAGTCAATGGACACCAGCTGGGCAAGGGACGCAACACAGGCCAGGGTATGTGTTGACCCCACAGGGATGCCCTGATGCTGACATGTGACCTGCTCTGGCTTAAAGAGGTGCTTAGACTTCAGCAAGGGGACACAGATGCAGTGTGGCCACAGGGGACCATCCACCATCTGCAAGAATTTGGTCAGCGGCTGATGCAGCTTTTCCACAGACCACTGCACTGATCCCGGGAAGCATCACAGCTTTGTCTCCCACCATTTTCCTGCTGTGTGCAACCAGAGCTTGCTGCACAACTCCTGCCTTACCTCCAGCTTTGAGACAATGACAGGCACTGCAGCACAAGGCTGGCTCCCATCATTGACCATGCACAAGCATGGGGTGGCAAAGTTGGCCTAACGGCCATCGTCTTCCTTTGGCAGGATCAAAGCTGGTCCTGCTGCAGGTCTGCTGCTTTGCAGGCTGTGTTGAGAAGGGCTGGGGGGACCATGGACAAACCAGGAGACCATAGTAACTCCTCCTCCAACCAGGAAAAGGAGTAGCTCACACACGATGCTCCCCAGTGATGGTGGCTGGATGGAGG
Organism: Scopus umbretta; assembly: GCA_013400535.1. Lineage (NCBI taxonomy): Eukaryota > Metazoa > Chordata > Aves > Pelecaniformes > Scopidae > Scopus > Scopus umbretta. Next base: position 13,911 of record VZTL01016544.1, read on the forward strand.
AGCAGACCCCAGCAGGCAGCTCTTCAGCTCCGCTGTCTGGCTTGCAGCCCCAAAGCTCTCAGCCCTGGGTGGCTCAGGGGCAATCAGGACCTGCAGGCACTGGCTGAGCCTGGGGAGACCAACCGGTGTCCCTGTGCCACTGTCAGTAGGTTGGGAAGGAAGAGTCCAGGTAGTGGCCACCCACAGAAAGGCCATCCTTTGGCAGGATCAAAGCTCGATCTCCTGCAAGTTCTGCTACCAGTCCTGCCTGCTGCCTTGCTGGCCAGGCTGGAAGGCACTGGGGAGGGCCATGGACAAAATGAGAGTGCACAGGGATTCCTCATCCCTCTGAGGCAGCCCTCCATCTGGGCAAGGGAGGCTCTCGCACACAATATTGCCCAGCACTGGCTTCCTGTCACAGGCAAAGCAGCATGGACCCTCCTGGGCACCGGTCTCCTCTCCCCACATCCCCACAGAAGCAGCTCCCCCCCAAACGGCAGCAGGGAACCTGCCAGCCATGGCAGATGGCACCTCTTCCCATGCTAATGAGCCGGCAGGATTTAATTCCTGCTTCCCATTAACACTCATTAGAGTGTCACTTAGCCATTCTTCTGCGTCTATCACATCTCTGCCACTTCTGCTTCAAGATGTTAATTCAGGGCTGCCTCTGGGGTGGCTGTCATCCCCCCCACCCCCAAAAGGATGCCACCTCACTGTCCCCCAAACCCTGCATTAAATGGGTCTGAAGAGGAGGCAAGCGCGGAACAGCACGCTCAGCATGCATGGGATGGATGGATGGAGATTGTGTTAACCCCCAGACCAGGTCTGGACTCAGGGATTCCCACAGCGTCCCCAACTTGCCCAAAATCCCACAGCCCCACCACAGGCATAGAGCTGCAGAACGATGCAGCCAGACCTACCGCAGCTTGCTGGGGCCAGAAGTAGGTTACCTTCCGCTGCGCATGGAAATTATATGATGCATATTCATCAGTTACGGTTGTGCGGAGATTATAACAGTTGCATAAATTGCAGGTTTAGGGATCATCAGCTGCACTCTGTGACTTTCCCAGGGCTTCTTCCCCTGAAAAAGAGATGGAAATTGGAGTCATCTCATGAAAAATAAAGGTCAGCACTTTAAGTGATGCCTTAGAGAAACACTGTTTTCTTGACTGTACATTTTTGCACCCCTCAGGTGGCCAATTCAGTGATCATTAGCCTCATCTTATTATTTAAAATGTCATTTATCAGTTGTAATCACTCTCAATATATTTTTATTCTTAAAAATCAATTTACCAAACTCTTCACAGGTACAATATAAACAAACTGAATTTGAAGCCCAGCCTCACAGGATCGATGCTAAGCAGGTCGCTGCATCTGTTTACAAAGGGAAAATATTCTTTCATGCAGCTGCCTTTGAGCATAGTGGAGCCCAGGGAACCTAAAAGCTTTGAGTAGTGGAGAGGATTCGGGGATCAATGCTCTGCAATCACCTGTGAAGGCAGGAATGGGGCGCAAAAGTGCCCCAGGGCATGCAGTCCTGCCCCAGTTCCCCTCTTGAACAAGGTTCTCTCCAGTCACTTGTCACCAGCCTGGCCATGCCACCGTCTCTGCTATGTGCCTCCGTGCCAGCATTGCTATGCCATGCCAGCTCCCTCTGAAATGACAACAGCATAGTAATCGCTTAACCCATTGGTGAGACCCCTCTCAGGTGTCTCCAGCCTTAGACACCTCTTAAAATGCAACTCGATAGTTTTCACCCAGTGCATAGACAGCTGTGAGAACCCCCAAAATGATTTAAGTTCCTCTCCACTGCAGGGTCTGAAGTTAACCCTGGAGGCTAAATGTGCCACAGTGTTTCTACCCATCCACAACAGGTGGATCTCATCCAAAACTCTGAATTGGCTGAAAAAAGAAACTGGAAAGAAAAAAGGCCTGGAAAAGCACTGACGTGAGCAGGTCCGTGCAACACAGAGGCTGGGCAGTCAGCCCTGGGCAAATACTCACTGCTGCTGTCTGCTCCCTTGCAGATAGCGCGACCTCGCAGGGTTGCCCCCCTCACAGTCAGCTGCATGTAGCAGTGATCAGCCAAGCTACGGACCACTCGCTTTTTCACACTTCCAGGTACTGCCGAAGCAGGTTCATCACTAACCTGCAAACAGTGCAGCAGATGAAGTATTATTGCCTTTCAGCTGGGGAGCGGCTGCACAGCAGCACAGAGCAACTGGAAGCATTTCAGTATTCTCATATTTTGGGGTATCTGTGACCACAGAAAAAAACAGACTCTTTTCAGCCAAGCCTTTCATTAATTTTTCATCCAAAAGAGAAGCTAATATCTAAGTGTAAAGCTCCTTGTTTCCCCAAATGTCTCACCTGAACTATTTGGGACTCTCAAGAAAGACCATCTATTTCCCAAGCAAGTGCTCCAAGTGCCTTGGGATAATACTACAGTTCCCTTTTATTGCTCCTGCAGCAACCCCTGTATCATTGTCTGTATTTTCACATATCTCTATCAACAGAGGAAGCTGCGGGAGAGCTGCTGTTAGGAGCTATTCAAGAATTGCTGCTGCGATCTGTGTATCTTCACCAGTGCCAAGGAGAGAGGATAATAACTTGCCTCGATCTGCTGGCCATGCTCCTCCTAATGTAGCCCAGGATGTGGTTTGCCTTTTTCATGATGAGAGTGCTCTCTTGGCTTATATTCAGCCCGGTGCACATGATAACCCTGGGTCCTTCCCAGCAACGCTGCTGCTTGGTGCTCAGCTCCCAGCCTGGGCGTATTGCACCTCGGTGCTGCGCTTTGCATCCCTCTTGCTGACTTTCAGGGGGTCAGTGCTCACATTTGTCTAATTCCTCCCTCACTGAGGCTGTGTCAGGTGTCAGCCACCCTCATCTAGTGGCGATGGAGGCTTTGCTGAAGGTTCATCCTGTGTCAGTGCCCCTTCTGCTGATGGCAAGCCCTGTGTCAGCCCCTGGGTGCTTCATTCACTACTGCCCACACACCAGCTGTTGAGCTGTTGGTGGCCACACTCGGAGACCAGCACAGTTTTCCCTTGGGAAATCCCTGCTTTCTCTTTATGTGCTCTGAAATGGCTTCTGAGAGGTTGTGCTCCATAATGGGTCTTACAGCAGTTACTGCTCCCTTTACTGATCCATGCCAAGTCATGTCTCCCCTTCTTCCAGAGAGCACAGAGCCCTTTAACTCCTGGATGCATAGTCCCCACCACCAGTCAGTCCTCCTCCTGCGACTGACTAGCAATAGAAAACACAGAAGGTAGGGGTCAGAGACCATGAGATGTCTCTGTGCCCCCTCTGCTCTGGCCAGCCAGCAGTGTCCTAAAATCTCCTGCAGGATGAAACGTCTCCAGTGCGGCACAGAGGAAATCTTTGGGTGATCCCAGCTGCAACGTTTCCGTGCAGGCTGGAGCTTTGCATCCCAGCAGCAGCCTCAGCTAGTTTTATACAAAGACGTTAACGAAATTCAGGATATCTTGGTTTTGAAAGCACTGCATAATTGCAAGCTGTTATTGTCTGAAACCGCATTTGCAAGATGCAATCTCAACAGACAGGCAGTTTGGGGAAAAGAAACACTTGCTCAGTGTGGGAGAAGATCCTGCAGAGGATACAGCCTCACAATACCCTTGCCAAGCATTCACAGGTCGTCTTCTCAGCTGCCCAAGCACCACAGTTTTCAAGCAGAAACCTGTGGGCAACATCCTACCCAAACTGCCCCCTGCCCTTGCTGTAAGCTCAGGCTTTCTTTGTCCCATTTCTCTGCATAGCTGCGTAGGTTCCTTCATCACACCATCAGCATCAGGTAGCAAAGCTGACAGGGGCTTGCAAAGGGGCAGGTCTACAAGCTCCCCACCCTGAACAGCAATATCCAGAAAGCTCTGGCAAAGCCTCCATGTACCTGTTTCTACCCTGCTCACAGCACTGCTGAGAGTTGGCAGCTGAGCAGACTGTGCCCTTCCATGCAACCACTTGTGATCCCTTCTAGACTCCTCTTCCTCATCTTCCTTGAAAAGCAGAAGCCTGGCAAATGCTGGGTTGGATCAGGCATTGGCAAAGCCACAGGCATGAGTGTTGTTTCAGGCATGTGATTCAGTGAGGCACTAGAGCACCCCAGGAGAAGAATGGGTGGATTTTGTCTTGAGCTTTGTGGCTATATTTCTTCCAAAAAACTCAGCAACTTTGGGCAGAATCCTACACCTGCACAAGGTCTGATCAATGGCTCGGTGCTGCCCAGGCAAGGGTTCAAGTGACAAGTTCAGCCTTTCCCTGCCAGACATCCTTCAGCCCAGAGAGGTGGCCACATGCACTCCCCATCATCACTGTCTTTTCACAAACAGAAAATTCATTCATATCCCATCCCTCATTCATGTCTTCTCTCACCCAAACCAACCTGCATCCAAAGTTTGGAGGACTTGTTAGGTCATACAAAGCTTAAACTGTACGTTCTTGGTATCACTTAGCCCTGGGTGCTGGATTTTGCAGTGCATCATTTTTTATGATGCATGGGACAGTCCTCTATGAAGTCTGGCCACAGACAGGCCACCCAGTCCTTGGGGACAAAGAGCAGGGATCATCCGCAGATCGACTCCAATTTGGGTCATACCTCCATCTGGCTTGTATAGGAGGGCAGGCAAGACTTTCTGAAGGGGGTGTCCCAGGTCCTCCACGGTGCCTGAAGGATGAGGATGGGTCAGAGATGGAGTACATCCCTGCCAAAAGATGCAGAGGATGCTGCAAACCTACTCAGGTTCAACAGGACACCAGCTCATAGGAGAGGGGTCCACTGAGGACACCTAAATACTTGCATGGTGGCCAGCACTACCTGCCCCTGGCCACCGCTAACCCCAGGGGAGGGTAGCAGGGCTGGTGTCCACACACAGCTCCGTATAGCCTGGCAGCATCAGTGTTAACCGGGCTCTGCCTTGGCCCTGCTGCGAGCTCACACTTTCTTGCAGAGCTGTGCTTCCAGAACGCTCCTTGCAATTACATGCCCTGCCACCGTGCAGGCAAGTTATTAATATTTATTAGGCTCAATTATTCATGGCCTCTTTAGGATCCTGTTGTTTAAGTCCAGCTTGAGATCTCCAGGCTAGCAATCACAAAAGTTGCTTTCCAAAGGAATTACAGTAAATCAATCCTTTGGAGATGTTTCAGGCAGCTGTGAAACTCACGGACCGAGCTGCCTGGAAAGGAGTCTCGTGCCCAGCCCTTGGAGGCCCAGAAGTTCTGCATGGGAGCGAGCAACGCTCAAGCCTTCCTGGGGTGAGGTGCAAGGTCCCGGAACACCACTTCCCCTCTCGCCACCACCTGCACAGAGTCACTCTGGCCATCTCTTTCTGAAGCTGCAGGGGATAATGGTTTGGAGGTTTCTCCCCATCAAAAGGACACCCTGTGAGGATGGAGAACAAACCGTGACGTTCACAGAAGAGCAAGGCAAAGCAGGCAGCAGGAGGCAGGAGGACGCAGCCTGTCCTGGCAGCTGTGACAGGGGATGCCCTTGCTTGTCCCAGCTCCTGGCTGGTGCTTGGCCCATAGTTGGGAATCCACAGGAAGGGTGCAGTATCCAGGAGGGACACCCCAGGGTGCTGCCAGCAGGCACACCCCTTGGCATAGGGCATCACGCTGAGACTTGCCAAATTGCTCCATTAAAGCAGCTCCAGCTGCAGCTAGGAGCATGCACACAGCCTGGAGGGGGAAGATTTACCTTCCTGCCTTGTTGATGCCCTGATTTGCACTATGGCAAGCTCTGGGTGAGCCCCAGTACCAGACACCAAGCACACCAGCCCCTGGGGGTGCACAGGAGGAGGCAGGGGGTCTGCCCGCACACTGTCTGCAGCAGACGCGAGCTGCCAGGGCTGGACTCTGCCAGCAGAGAGCCATCTGGACGACTCAGAGATGCTCGGCAAGGCTGATAAGCCAGGGCCTGGCACCACACTAACTGTGCCCGCCGAGCCGTCTCACAGCTGCTTGCAAAGCCCTGGCCAGCACAGACGAACCTGGCGCTTCCCCAGCAAAGTCTGAGCCGCACTTCTGCACTGGCCTCTGCATCTTCTCCCAGCCTGAGGCTTGGAGCAGCCACCCTGCAGCCCATGGCTACCTCCAGCAGCTCTCAGCACCATAGAAATGATGGGTGGGATGCGGGACTCCCAGGGGACCCACATGCCGCTGGAATAAGCTGTGGGGTGGGCAAGGTACCCCAGGGCGTGAGGCATGGCACATGCCCTTGCAATCCTCCATGACAAGGGTGAGCAGACAACCTCTCTGGTGGTGCTGGTTGATTCTCATTGACTACCATGGAAATTGGGGCATGCGGAGCTCACGTAGACACCTGGGAGGGGAAGGAGAGAGCTCATGCAAGAGAAACATCCCTCTGCTTCCTTCCACTCCCCTCCATTGGCAAGGGCTGGTCTCCAAATTGCTGGGGGCTCTGAGGAGGCCAGGGAGAAGGTACATGGCCAGGAGGGAACATGGTGCACGGGCTCTTCTCTGAAGATCAAGAAACGCTCAGGGAGAAGCCTTGCCCACAGTGATTCACAGCTGAGCTACATCGCCAGCATGCAAGGGATGGAGCGATTCACTCAGCACAGAGAAGGAGGAGCGGGGGTTTGAAGGGAAGCAGACCTACATGTTGAAGTCTCGGCAATGAGCGGGCAGAAGGGACCGGCTGTGTCTCCTCCAAAGCCAGGGTCATGGCTGTGTGCCACCAGGCTCACACACCACTCGAGTGGGTGTCAGGGCCCAGACAGGGGATGCAGGATGTAGAGGAGCTTGGCAAAGGTACTCTGATGCCATAGCAAGGCCCATCCCACAAGAAAGGATACCAAAAAGGCCATGTCTCACCCTCAAAAATTGGGTTTCTTTGTATGCCATCCTTCCTCTGACCTGCCCTCCTTTCTCCCCGTCTCCCACATGCCTCTGCAGCAGCCAATGCCTCCTGCCCCATGACACAGCCCTCCTTTGACTAAAATCTGCAAAACAGTGCTGTGCTCTGGGCTCCAGCATGGCTCAGCCTACAAAATTTTGATTTGTTAACTGGGTTTGCCGGGGAACCTGGGTGAGCAGGAGGGGAAACAAGCACCTGCTTCCATGGCTCCTGCCTGGGCGAGCTCCTTCTCCTGCACCAGATTGGTCACTGCCAGAGAGGATGGAGTAGAGCTGGGAGGTGAGGAAGGGCTCGTGTCATGCAGGTGCTGGCAAGGAAAAGCAGCCCAGAGCCCATCCAGTTGGCCAGGAGGTGCTGGAGAGGCCTGATCCAGCTCACAGAAGGGCCAAGGGTGGCAAAGAGGTGGATTTGGAAGGAGGAGCACGGAGGGACCAGAGCACCGCTGGGGAGCGGGGGTGACAGGCAACCCAGCCGCAGAAAGCAGGGCAAGCACATGCCAACGGGGTCCAGTGCTGATGGGGGTAGGGGTCCTGCCCCATACTGCAGGACAGCACCAGGCTGAAGACAAACAAGGGCCAGACCCTTCTGAGCTGTAAGATCTGCCCACGTCACCCCTCAGCCACCTTTTCTCCCCCCTCTACCGAGGCGCCGCACCAGCTGGCTGCAGCACCAGCCCGGCCAGCTCTGGGGACCGTGGGTCCTCCGGGACAGCACCCACCACCCATCCTCACGCTCTGCCTGGGGACACAACCAGGGCCCTGTTGTCTCCCAGCCCTCCCCTCACCCTGCTGAAGAAACCGAGACCATCCTACCACCAACAGTGCCTCAGACAGACTCCAGCAGGCAGGGGAATTTTCTTTTTCCCCAAAAAGCCTCTGAATCCCAGCAAGAGCCGTTTTAATCAGAGCTTTCTGCCCTGCGGGACTCCACGGTGTAATGAAAGAGGCGCAGACAGCCCTTTTACTCTCCCCTCCCATCAGCCCTCTGTTTGGCCTCCTCTCCTTTTTTAATCTTCCTCCCCCCTCCTCCGCCCCTGCATTTCAAGCCTGCTTGGTAAATGTTTGAAAGTGATGCTAATGCAGTTGGTATGGCAACGCCAGGCTGGGGCCCTCGCCTGAAACCCCAAACACACAATTAGCTGATTAAGAGGTGAGTGTTGGGCAGCGGTGTGCCAGGGCTCTGCCGCTCCATCAGGCTCTCCCTGCTTACCTCACTGGAGGTGCTTGGGGGTCCCCAGGAGGGGTGATGTAGGGCGATGCAGCCAAGGAAGCACGCACAGCCCGTCACGTGGGTAAAGGACTGGGTTTCCAGGCTTGGAGAGGCTGGGGATGAGCCTTTGCACGAAGCCTACCCATAGGATGTAGAGCAGATGGAGACACCAAAAGCAACGTGGAGGCTGCTGCTTGCAAGATGCACTTGCAAGCACCATGTCCCTGTCCAAATAGCAGCACCCAGGAGCCTTGCATAGCCCCTGGCTTGGGTGTGAGTCATGCCATGTCCCACCTTCACAGCAGGATGGGGCCCAGCCATGCCCCAGAGAGATGCCATGGTTGGATTTGGTGCTCCTGGCTCTCAGCTCCTCTGGGCCACAGTCCCCTGGAGCCAGCTGGGCTCTGCATCTGCCTCCAGCCCCAGGGGCTGCCTGCTTGTCCCCAGCCTCCAAAACGGATCATGACAGTACCCTTGCCAGCAGGGCATGGGCATGTGGGCAGGCTCTGCCCTCTCTCCTCTCCTCTCCT
>VZTL01016544.1:22697-37185 GCA_013400535.1 Scopus umbretta
CCTGGGCATGTCGGCCTGCTCTGCCTTCTCTCCTCTCCTCTCCTCTCCACAGCTTTATTGCTCATAAAGCAGCTCAGGAAGGCAGCAATCATCCCTGTGACAGCCCCGGTTAGTGAAGTCGGCCTTCATTAGGCGTTTCCGTTCCACTTGAAAAGCTCCTCTGTGAGGATGCTTGACTGGCCTGCAGCAGAGATGGTCCTGCTAAGGGAGGATGCTGCAGGGGGGCAGCCAGGCTGGCAGGGTGGGTAGCAGGGAGGGCTGGCGTCTCTGCCTGTGCCTCCCTACGGGGTTGAGTGCACCTCTCGCAAGGCACTGTAGGCCTGGCACTGGGATGCTGCAGTTGCAAACCCATACCCGGTACCTGTCCACAGTCCAGCCTCGGCACTCCTCCTCTCACCTCAGCCTCGACCCTTCTGCCCAGCCCTAGGGCTGATGCTGCTCTCCAGAGCCCTGGAGTGTCCTGGGGGACAAGTCCCAGCACCAGGCTCTGCTGTTGGGGTACACCCATGTCCTCACTTAGGGCAGAGGGGTACCAGTCCCTGGAGAGCTGTGGCCTCAATCCCTTCTAGGAATGTGCAGGCCAAGGGGAGAGGGCAGGCTGAGCAGGACGTCTGGTCTCTGGGAGCTGGCTGGAGTGGCCTTGTGAAGAGGGTCATTTAGCTAATGCCTGCCAGAGTGCTCCTACATTAGAGCTCTAAAGTGCTCAGCTATTATCTGTCCAGAGGGAGCATCCTCGTCTCATCAGGCCCAGTCTTGGCAAGCTGCCACCTGCAGGGATGGGGTCAAAAGACCCATAGCTCTGCACCGCGGCTGCTCTGCAGGGACATGCCACCCCCAGGAAGGCAGCCAGGGTAAGCCCAGGCAGCCACCTTGGAGGAACACCTTCCTGCAGACCCCAGACCCTGGGGCATCCCTCCCCATCCGAGGATGCGTTGTTGGCTTCCTCCTGCCTGCTCTGATCTCCTTGGTTCCTTCACCCCAGCACATTTCCCCTGGCTCCCCTTGGGGCATTTTGGCATCCATCTGCACTGTCAGATCACGTTATTTCCCTGCACCACCTCCCCAGGTCCTGGCACAGGTCCCCACCAGTTTTTCCCCCTTATCACAGGGGTGAAGGCAGCTCACGGAGGAGCAACATGGGTAAATGGCTGCACAAGACAGCGTGGTGCTGAGCATCTCATGCTGGTGGAGAAGCTGGTGGGGTGCATTGTCTCCTCAGGGCTGCATGTCCAGCAGATCTGGGACTGTCACAGCTCAGCCCAGCAGACGTGGGGATGTGGCAATGAGGTAGGGCTGCATCAGGCACAGGAAAGGATGAGGTAGAAGCAGCGCTCAGCTCTGCACCAGGCCAGGGTCCTGGACGGAGCTAAGACCGCCCTGGGCAGCACAACGTGTTTGTGCCCCAGGAGGAGAGGTTGGGTTGGGCTGGAGCGGGAGCTCAGGCCAAGCCTGCAGCTGGATGAAGTAGAGGTGCCCCCTCTCCACGCAGCCCAGTGCCTGGCCCTGCTCTGGCTAGGATTCTGGCTGCCACATGCATCCTGACAGACCTTGATTGCAAACTCCCGGGTCCTGTAGATCTGCAGGGCTGAAGATAGACTCGTTTGGCAAATTCTGCTCCAGGCTTCTGTAGTGGGGGATTTTTGGATGCTGGGAAAGCTGTTGTGGAGGGGACGGAGCCAGCCCTTGCACCCTGACAGCACACACAAGGTTGCTCAGTAATTATACCCTGCAAGAGCTCTGCACTCCAGCCCTGGGCTGGGAGGGAAAAACTCAGAGCAAACAAACGCAGTGCCACGGCTGCGAGGCACACAGCCAGCATCCGCGGCGTCTTAACCTACTTCGGGTTCATTATTGCGCGGCTGCTGACAGGGGCCGAAGGAGGGTCTGCGTCCCTGCTGGGCACCATCTGGCAGCGCCTGCTCGGGGCGCCCTGGCCACTGAGGGCAGGGGGAGATCCAGGACCTGCTGTCCCTGTCCTTGTACCTGAGACCATGGCAGGCTGAATGCGGCCAGCAGGAGCCACAGGGCAGCCGCCCTCCCATTAGCAGTTTGCAATGGCATCAGCACTGCAGCCCCCCACACACACATCGGTGGGGACTGTTGGCGGGGACAGGAGTGGGAGAGAGAAGGTGTCAGAGCCCCCTAGGGTGAGGGGCTGCTCCAGGGAACGGGCTCTCCAAGGGAAGCAGTTGAACTCTGGGGTTCAAGGGAGGCACAGGGCCACAGCTCCCCTCCGCCCTCAGGCTCCAGCTGCAGGGCACCAGAGGCTGTGGGGACCGATGGCTGAGCTGTCAGGCTATGGCAGCAGCAGAGGACAGCTGCATTAATGGCTGGCGGTGTGACAGGCAGTGTCAATGAGCTGTCCTTGATGGTGGGAACATGACGGACAGCCATGAGCATCATGAGTGGCACCTGCAGTGATGACCAGGGGTGTGACAGACAGCCACTGATGAGCTGGTGTGAAAGTCCAGGGGCAGTGATGGACAGCCATCAGTGGGCATGATGGATATCTGTCAATGGACGTTGAAGGACAGCCATCAGCAGGTGGCCTTGGCAGGTGCTCTCTGCAGCCAGCATCAGGAGATGTCCCTCTTGGATGCCAGTGGAGAGCAGGATCGTGTCTGCAGCTGGGATCAGATCTATGGGTGAGATCCCGAGCCCCTTCCCCTGCAGGGAGCCCACACAGCCTGAGGGTGCAGGCTGGGGCAGCCAGAGGGAACCAGGCATGGTCTCCCTTGCTCACGGACTTGCTCCTTCACCGCTTGTTCACGGTGATGGGGGATGCTCTGCCATTCCCTGCCTGCAGTCTTACACGGCAGCCCATCAGGCAGCCGGTTTTTATCCTATTTCATGCTGATTTTGGCATCATCATCCCCTCCTGAACCAGCTGCTGTGAGGTGTGCCAATGCCTCTCCAAACCCTCCCCGCAGCGTGACAACACTATTATCTCTATCAGCCAAACTTGTAATCTCCTGAAAAAAAAATCTTGCTATTTTGACAAGTTCTCTTTTCCATCACCCCCTGCTGACTGGCAGGAACGCCGGCTCATGCAGACACCCCACCGCTGCTGCTCCTGCTTCTTGGCATGAGCCAAAAGTTCAGGTGCCCCCCATCAAAAAGCAAACCCTGTGGCCCCCCAGGGTGCTGGCAGCTTCAGGGCTGGGGACCGGGCAGAAGCCAGGACAAGCCATGCGACATGGGGTGGCGTTCCCAGGCAGCGGGCTCCAGAAGCAGCCGCAGATGGTGAGCCCACACGCCGCGTCGCTGCAGCAGCCAGTGACCTACACGCGGGCGTCATGCGAGATNNNNCCACCCGGGCGGCGTACGTAGGTTGTGGGGGGGGGGGGAGCTGACGAAAATGCACATTCCCGCTGCAGCTCAGCTCTCACCTCCGCCCCTGCAGCCCTCCTCCGGCAGCCCGGCGCTGCTGGCTCTGCCAGAGAGATTTCCCAGCCTGTTGCCGTCGCGGCCGCACTGACAGGCACGCAGCCATGCTGTGGCTTCTCAGAGAGGGGTGTCAGGGCAGGGGACTGTGTCTTCCTTCTCCCTGGGGGATGCGAGAGCATCCTGCATCCTGAATGGGGCGGAGGTTGCCAGATGCCCCTTGCAGAAAAAGGTCTGGGCTGCAGCGTTCCTTTGGTGGGACACCACACCCTCCAGCTGGGCCCTGGTGCAACCAAGGGCTGGCAAGGAGCTGCCATCCCCCAGGCTCAGCAAGCCCGGTCCACAGAGCCTGGCCGCAGGGTTACAGCCTGGCCATGCTACAGAAGGGACTGCAGAGCACCAGAGCAGACGGCAGCGGGAATCCCAAGCCCGTCGGCAGCTTGGGCAGGAGCAGGGCTGCGGCTCCTCCTTGTCTTGCTTTTCCAGGAACCACTGCACTCAGCCATGGGCCCACCAGGGCAGGGCTCTCCCTGCAGAGGCACTTAAAGCTTTCACAGCCTGCTGGCACACTCCTCTTCCACCGCCTTCCCCTTTCCCCAGTCCTCTGGGGCCAGGGTTCATCTGTGGAGATGTTTTCCTCTGGCCCCATTTACAGTTGGCCTCCACTTTCTCCACCCCACATGCACCCCAGCACTTTTCCCCATTGCTCCTTGGGCCAAATAACGCCAAATGTGATTTGCCCTAAAGGGAAGCATATCTGGGGAAGGATGCAGCACAGAGAGGTACCCCGGGCCAGGGCAGGGTGACCAGAGGCTTCCTGCAAGGCTCTCTGAGAGTCTCCCGCAGCCGATGAAGCGAAGCAAGACAGGACCTGACAGCCACAAGCAGAAAGCAGATAAATCCTGTCTGCAGCTCAGCTTTGCACATCTCCACCCGGCGGGGAAAGGAGCTGCAGACCGGCTCATGTCCCAGCACAGTGGCCAGATGCTGCCCTTCCCAGCCTTGGCTCTGCTTGTGGGTGACATGAGCTGCAAATGGTCTCAGATCTCTCTTAGCTGAGGTGTGGGGGAGTGGGATGGATCTGTGATGGAAGCACTGGTATCATGGGACCAGTGTCAGCACCCACAGGTCTGGGGGAGGCCTGATAAGAGGTACAGAGTGACCAGGCCACCAGGTCTAGGACTGCTGGTAGTCACCCCAGCCTGAACAGGGGCCAGGGACCAGGCTGGCACCAGTGTGTGGCAGAAGCTGGAGCAACCAAATATGCTGTTGGGAGCAGCCTCAAGGCAACCCTCCCCAAGCCGCTTGCTCCTGGGAAGGCAGGGCACTGCAGGGGTGGTGGGTGGTGGATGCTGGGTCCAGCCCAGGCTTTTTCAGAGATGGAGAAGACCTCAGGGATGGTAATTCCCATCTCCTGGGAGCCAGCAAGCTTCATCCGTCGAACAGCCCTTCACCCCACAGCCCCCCACCCCATGGTCCCCACACTCTCTGCAAGGGAAAGGTGATGTCCCCCCTCCACCACTGGCTGCTCTACCCACGCCTCCTCTGCAGACACAGGTATCATTGCATGCATGCACACATATCCTCTCCTCCATGGGGTGGTGGGTCTGCATGGAGCCAGCCAGGGCCTGCCCCACAGAGGGGATGGGGGCTGGCATGACGGGTATGTCAGGCTGGGATGTTCAGTTCCCCCCGCAGCAGCATCCTGGGGGCAGGAACAGCACAGGGGGAGCTGGGCAGAGCACCCCTCTCCCCTAGCCAGGGAGAATCCGCTGCATCCCACCCGGCTGAGGGGCAGGGCAGCCCTGCAGCCATCCCCACTGCCCAGGCCCCTCTGCTTCAACCTTCAGCACTAATCCCAGGTCTGGCTGGAACCCCATCCCCAGGAGGGTGTTGTGGGGCTGAGTTACCATCTCCACCAGGCTGGTGTGAGGCAGCTAGGGATGCACAGGGAGCAGATATCCCAGCTTCAGAAGTGCTGATTTAGGGCTGTGCCCTCCTCTCCAGCCCAGCATCCTCCTTCCTGCCCCATCACCTCCCTCACGCCCTCCATGAGCCCCCAGCCCCACTGCACCCCTGCAGTGTGCACCCAGTGACATCCAGGTGACATCCAGTCCTGGGGACCTGGAGAACTAAAGCCTCTGACGCTGCATTTCACTGGGGACACAGGGTTGCACGTAGCCAGGAATCACCGTGCCCCTGCTGCACCATGCTGTAGGGAAGGCAGCCTGCCTGCAACGCTGACCGGCAGGCAATGAGTTAAAGAGGTCGCAGGTAGCCTGTGGCTGGGGATTGGGGTCCGGGGAAGACCCTGGCTGGTGGGTGACCTTCGCTTCTTCACAGATGCAGCTCCATCTCCGTAGTCCTTGAGGCTGTCTCAAAGAAAGGCGGTTCAGCCCCGGGGGCCAGAGGAGACTCAAGGAAAGCTTTTATTGGTATCTCCCAGCCAACGTCAGCCCAGTTAAAAAAATGCTTCATGTCTCAGGGAGCTGTTTAACACAGCTCAGGCAGTAATTGGTACAGGGACAGCAAACCAGGCTGCATCTGCTCAGCCCCAGTCACAAGCGCCCGGCTTCCTCCGTGTGTGCGCGCGCGCGCGCCTGTGTGTGTGTGCGCTAGACACAGGCATCTGCTCCCAGCATCTCACTGTCTCCTGCATCCTCCGGCAGCAAGCGCAGGGCTCTGGTTCTCCAGGTACCAGCCTTGCTGCTCCATCCCCAGACGGGGATTTGCATGCGGGGCACGGGATGCAGTGAGCACCTGCAGGTGGAGAGGGGGTCGTGGCCAGAGGCAGAGGCAGCGGCGATGGGCATCGTGTGGACAGCTCTCTAGGGTTCGTGCTCCCCAGACGGACCCTGACCCTGGTAAGTGGCTTTTTTGCCACCGTTGGCGGCTCGGTGCATGGAGTGGGCTGGCTGCACATCGCGACACCCATGGGTGGGTCCCCTTGCTGCCCCCCGGGGCTCCTGGGATGGGGTGCCTGGGAGCAGGGATGCGAATGGGGTGGGAGGGTCCTGCCCAGGTGTTGGGGTCTTGATGTGGGTGCTGGGGAGAAGGGCTGGGGAGGGAGACAAGGAGAAGCGGGGAGCTGGGCGGGAGCCGTGTCTGCTGCAGGGGAAGGGACTCTGCTGTCACGGCATTTTGATCCCCCTCTGGCAGATGGAAACGTGCGACACACCTATAAAATCTGCTATGGCGTGGCAGGATGGGCAGCCTGATCTGGCAGGGAGAGCAGCCTCTGGCTTGGTGTCCCCAGGAAGGGGACACAGCACAGCTGGGGCTCTGGCCACCCTCCCAGACCTCCCCGCCAGGCCCCCGCAGCCCTGCAGAGGGTGAGGAGGGTGCCATCAGCCATGGACCCCTCTGCCCCGTGGGAACCAGGTCACCTCGCAGCAGCAGCCCCAGTAGTGCCACAGTCCCAGCACGTGCCATCCGCCAGGGAGAGGGGACAAGGGGGTCCTGCTGGACCCCTCTGGGCATCCCCAGCCAGCTCAAGGAATTGGGATGTGGAGTCTCCCAGGTACAGCCTGCTGCCTGTGCTGCTCGGCCCCCCTCACCCCAGGCAGGCAGGGTGTGCGGGGCTGTGCCACAGCCACGGCAGCTCCTCCCAGCCCTGCTTGGTGCCCTTCAGACCATGCCCTGGGACAGGGCTGCCATGGGACCTGGGGTCCCCAGGGTGTCCTCCCCATTGGTACCCCACCCCTGTGCCCCCAGGTCCCTAATGCTCCTCCCAGGAAGGTGCAGCACTGGGGATTAAAAACACCGGGAGTCTGGCAAGGACAGGGAGGAAGCCTGGCCCATGGGGAGCCCATGGGGACCAGGTGCCTCCTTCCTCACCAGCGGGGAGCCTGGGAGGGGGGTCCTGCTCCTGGCGCACCCCTGATGCATCCCCTTGAGGGTGGGTGCAAGGGATGCCATAGACCGTGCTCATGGCATGCACCAGCCTGAGCGCCTGCTGGCCCTTGGTTTGCTCATGGGTCTTTGCATCGAGGACGCACCATGGGGCAGGCAAGCATGGCTGAGCAGGAGGTGGGCAGGGGGGCAACAGCCAGCCCTATGGGCCCTATGGCTCTGCACCCCCAGCTCCCCATGCCACCGCCAGGCACCACGACAGCCTGCCCTGCACCTATGACCCCCGAAACGCACTCATCCCACACCCGCAGCTGCCACAGCCACCACCCCACACCCACAGCTGCTGCAATATCACTGCACCCAAAGCCACCACCCACGCCATGCCCACAGTCGCTGCAATACCCCCAGCCTGGACACCCCGCGCCAGGACGCAACGCCCGCCCCGCACTGCCAGCCACGCTGTAGCACATCCACCCTGTAACACACCCACCCCATGTTACTCCCCGCCAAATCCATCCTGCTCTCCCAGCCACCACAACGTCCCCGCTGCACTGCAATACACCCACCCACGCATCACCCGCCACCCTGCACCCACCGCCACATTCACAGCCGAGCCCAGCACCCCGGCACCCCAGAAAGAGCCACGGGTGCTCCCGCACCCACTGCCACGGGGGGAGAGGAGGTTTTGGAGCCGTGCAGGGACTGGCAGCTCTGTTTGTTTCGGCATGCTCTGCCCTGCTTTTTCTTCCCTGGGTGCCTCCATGCTGGCCACCAGCTCCATCCCACCAGTGCCCACCAAAACAGGCTGATGCCTACGACAGCTACACCAGACTTGCCTCCATGCCTCGGTTTCCCCATGCGAAGAGCTGTATGGCGCTGGGAAAGAGGAGCCCATGGAATCTAGGGGGATGAAATGCTTTCTTATTCAGTGTTTTGCTGCAGGGATGAAGTAGCAAGGAGCAAATCCCCATCAGAATGGCATGGGAAACGGGTGCTGCACAGGTGACAGGGCAGGGGTGCAGGGGGCTGATGCAAGGGAAGGGAAAGGGGTGGGAAGGTGCCCACGACTTGCTGAGACAGCACCCCGTGCCAGCAGGGCTTGGCGGAGCCAGGCGTTTGCAGGCAGCTCCAACCCATGCCCAGATTTAGCTCCTCCATGGGGGCGACCTAAAAATAGCCCCCGTGTTGGCACCCGGCAGCAAGGTCGAGGCCCTGGCGCCTCGGGCCAAGGTGAGCCGGACGGTGGCACTCGGAGGGCGGCCACAAATAGCAGCAGAGGCACCCGGCCCCAGGGACGCATGGGGATGCAGGGGCTGCTCGGGTAGCTGGGCCGCTATGGCACGAGGGTGCCTCTGGTCTCCCCTCCCCACATCCAGGGGTCCCTGTGAGAGGGGGGACCCCCCCAAGCCTGGCAGAACCCTAAGCTGGGCCAGATTCTGTGTGGGGTGATGTCCCACCCCACACAGGCTGGGCATGGGGGGAAAGGGGTCCTGGAGAGTGCAGAGTAAGCTTGGGTTATCTAGGGAGCTTTGGGGCCTGTGGAAAGGCAGCAGAGGCTAGAGAGGGAGCTTGGGGTGAGGCCATTCAGCCCCTGGATGTGCAGGCAGGGTCCGGCCATGAAGCACTAGCAGGGGGGAGGCTGGCAGAGCTGAGAACAGACACAAGCTGTGACAGGAGTGACAGCCTCCAGACTCCAGGCATGCAGCAGCCGGTGGCATCGACTGTGGCCAGAGACGCTCAGGGTGGTCTTGGGAGAGGACAGGAAAAAGGGAGATGGGCTGGGATCCTCCAGGAGCAGCATGGGGCAGGAGGGCGACCACACCGTGAAAACACAGGGGAACCTCATTTTTTGGGGGGTTACACCAGCCACCCCGCTGCTGCCTGGGCTGCCCTGCTGTGCTGTGGGTGGCTGGGGATGGGCCACCGAGGCCCCGCAGCACTGCAGGGAGATGCTGCCAGCACACGGGGGCTCAGAAGCACCAGCTCGGCTACAGCAGGGACTGGTGTGTGGAGAGCTGGGGCCCATGCCCCTTTTTTGGTTCTTCTCCATGAGCCCCAGCCCTCTGCACCCTCTCCTCCCGCTTCTACCCAAGCCTTGGGCAGGATGAGGCCAGGATCTGGCCCATGCTCGGAGATGCAGGGACCTGCAAAGGGGGGGATCTCCCTGCAGTGTCCCCAGCTCGCTGGCTTGCAGGCAGAGCTGCAACACTGCCCAGCAGCAGCGCTGATCCTGCCCACAGCCAACGGGATCCTATGCCTCCTGGGCAGGGGTTGACAGCACAACGAGCAGGCATAGACGCCCAGGTGTCTTCCCCGCTGCTGGCACAGCCGCAGGGATGCTGTTGCTGTGGCTTGGGCACGTGCCTCCAGCGCTTCCCTGCTCCCACCTTTGTAAAGCCCCAAGAGCTGCGGCATGCCAGGCACCAGCCCCAAGCCAGGCATAGAGGCTGATGGGTGCAAATGCCCCCATCCACACGTGCCCGCCGCCGAGACCCCCCACGCGCGGGATGGGGCCCACGTGTGTCACACACCTGGCTCCGTGCGTAGGAATCCGCATGCAGATGGTCCCACGGTGGCGGGGGGAGGCTGGGAAATCACATGTGTGTGCACGCCGCGGTGTTTGGGTTTGCACGCCCGCGCGTGCGCGCGAACAGAGCCCACGCGGCTGCGGGTCGTGGGGTGAAAGCGTGGGGCCGGGCGTCTGCGGGTGTAGGGACGAGCGAAGGGCACCGAGCTGCCACCCGCCAGCACGCTCTGCTCGGCACCGCTGATGTGGGGCAGCTGTAATTACCCTGCCCAGGCTCCCTGCCACAGCAGTGCCCGCAGCGCCGTGTCCTCCCGCAGCCGCAAGATCCCAGCATGTGCGCGCGTGCTGCTAATTATCCCGCTGCCTAGGGACTTCCCTGCTGAGGCTGGCAGGGCGGGAGATGGCTGCTCCAACGTCCCCCCCCGCTTGCTCAGGGAGAGAGTGCTGCCTGCTGGTCCCTAGGCACCAGCTGGGAGTGCCTCTTGGCTGCAGCACCTTCCATAACGCAGCCCCAGCGGGGCACGGGGGCAGTGCCGGGACCCACACGGGGTGATGCTGTGCCCCATGCCGCTGGAGACCAAATCCTGCTTCTCCCCAGCTTCAGCCTGCCCCCACTGAGACAGAGCCCAACCTGCTACTGCTGCCACCACTGTCCTCCCCATTTTACCTTCAGATGATCTTCCCTCGGCCCTGCACCTAAAACCCCTTCCTGGGACCCATGTGCCCCAGAGCCACGCACTGCTCCCCCTCCCTCCGGCACCCTCATAGCCCTCCCATGGCTGGCCCAGCCTCTCCGCATGTCTCCTTGCAGGATGCAGGATGCCCAGCGATCAGGGCAGCAGCACACACACACAAGCATGTGAGCCCAAGAGAGCCTGAGGGGGTGAATTGAAATTTAGGGAAGGTAAGAGACCAAGCACCAGCTCTGCTATGCCCCAACCCCAGGCAGAGCAGCTGGGAGGACACCTCTCACCTTTGGCTGGCCAGAGGCTTTCTCCAAGGCAGAACGGGATGCATGCAAGAGGCAGGGTCCCCAGGCTGGTCCCAGTCCCTCTGGGATTTATTGGGAAGGGCCTGGATGTATTTCTTGTTAAGCTGGAGTACACAGAGCAAGGATGGGGAAGGCGGGATGCCCCCAAACCAGCTCCCTGCTTGCTGTCCTGCTCCCCCACCAACACTCAGACCCTCCACAACCAGATCTCCACGTGGCTTCGGGTCCTTCTCCCCATGGCCACCATGGATGGTGCCAGCTTGCCAAGGAGCCCCCATTTCTGTCTGCCCTGCCCTGCTCCCCATACAGCTGAGGGAAAGCCACTGGGACACCTTTTTGGGGACAGAGATATGGTGCAGGGGTGGGGAACAGCACTGCACCCTGAGGCCTTAGCGATGAGCACCTCCCTTCCCGCCGCAGAGCCATGGGGGTGCTGATGTCCAGGCGGCAGACGGTGGAGAAGGTGCAGAAGGTCAGCTTGGCCGTGTCAGCCTTTAAGGACGGGCTGCGGGAGCAACCGTCGACACGGCGGCGGGCGGAGGCGGGGGGCACTCGCCGGGGGACGCTGGAGCAGGCGGTGCAAGAGGGAGAGGAGGAGGCGTCATCGGGACCTTCCCAGCCGGAGGAGAGCAGCGCCAGCAAGGCGGCCTGGGAACGGCTGCGGGATGGCCGGGGCGTGGAGCCAGAGGAGTTTGACCGAGCCAACAGGTTCACGCCACCCGCCTTCATCCGGCCCAAGCGGGAGCTGCACGATGATGAGCCCCCAGACATCAGCCTGGAACAGCGGGAGCAGGTGAGCAGCTGGAGCACAGGGATGGGGCAGAAGGGATGGGGACGGGGCTGGAGATGCACAGGGAAGAGCCCAGGGGATGTGTCCGCCAGGCAGTGCCAGCCTCCTCAGACACAGCAAAGCTCCATGGAGGCAGCTCAGTGGGGCAGGGGGACAGGGGACAGGCTGGACAGCTGGAGATGCCGTGCAGGGAGGAGGATGCGGCTGGTCAGATGTGCCCTGGGGGGACCCTGGGGTGTCTTGGACTGGAGAGGTCACTGCTGTGCACAGACACCTATAGCTTTGGGGAAGAGAGAAGGACAGTTCAATCTACATGTTTGTCAGCCTACAGCCAGCCAGCCTACAGCTCAACCTGTCCATCCACACCAGCGACCCTTATAGCCCAGCCCATCTACAACCCATCAGCTTATCTGCTCATGCCCACAATCCTACAGCCCACCCACCCACACCCATGACCCTACTCATCCATCCACCCACCCTCATGACCCTACCCATCCATCCACCCACCCCCACAAGCCTAAACCGAGGCCCACCTACAGCCTTACAGCTTATCCAGCTACAACCAGCCAACCCACAAATCGGTGCTTCCACCCGTCCACACTACAAACCTAAAGACCAGCCAACCTACAACCCCACAGCCCGGCCATCCACACCAACCACGCTCCACCCCAGAGAACCTACAACCCCACAGCCCCACCAACCCTACAGCCAGACCCATCCACCCTCCATTCATCCCCACAAACCCTCCTCTAACCCCACCAGCCATGCCTCCTATGCCCCCCCCCCCCACCTATTCCCTATGGCAGCCCCCCTCAATCCCCCCTTCCCATCCACTCTACCCCCACAATGTCCATCCCCACCTGCAAAGCACCACCCTGACCCCACCTTGAGAAGCCAGACCCCTGCCCACACTGCCCCTCTGAGCAGCTGCCCACCTCTCCCCAGGTCCTCAATGACGAGATGTGCGAGATCTGTGAGGTGTGGACGGCCGAGAGCCTCTTCCCCTGCCGCGTCTGCAGCCGGGTGTACCACGATGGCTGTCTGCGCCGCATGGGCTACCTGCAGAACGACAGCGCTGTGGAGGTGACGGAGACGGCGCACACCGAGACGGGCTGGAGCTGCTACTACTGCGTGAGTGCCTGGGGTGGGGGACACCGGACTTCTGCTGGCTGGTGGGTGCTTCCTGGGGAGTCATGTCCCACACGGACATGAACAGGGTCTCATATCACAGCCTGATCCGGTGCAATGGGGGACCTGCTGCTCCCCAGCTCCTGCCACCCACCTTGGCCTGATGGGAAGCCACTGGAGGGGAGGGGACAGTAGCCCTTTGCCACCTCCCTGCCCTGGCAGCCAGCCCTCCAGCACCTTGGCAGGGAGATGCGGTGCCAGGGGATGTGCTGCTGGACACAACGAGCAGCTGTGGCAGAGCTGGAATAGCACCAGGGGCGTGGAGCCATCCCCCTGTGGCACCCCTGGGTGACACACCGCACCGTGCATCCCTCTCTGCATGCCCACACCCACGCACCTTCAAGGGATCCTGGTGCCATGGCAGGGCCGGGTGCTCACACCAAGCCCTGCCTTCGCCCCACGGTTCCTTTCTGTCCCCCACCCCAGGACAACCTCAATCTCCTGCTGACGGAGGAGGAGATGTACAGCCTGATGGAGACCCTGCAGCACTGCAAGATCATTCCAGGTGCAGACTCATCCCGCAGCGGGTCCTGGATGGTTGGGGGAGGCAAGTCCCCCGCCTCGGGCTCCACGCAGCCAATCTGTCCCCCGCAGAGACCTGCCTGACCCTGGATGACTTCCTGCACTACAAGCACCTGGTGCACAAGCAGCAGTTCGAGCGGCCCATGGCTGAGGCACAGGAAGAGCAGGCAGCCCTGCAGTTCTCCGCCCTGGACCCCGACAAGAAGGGGCACATCGAGTGGCACGACTTCCTCTCCCATGAGTCCATCCAGCTGCTGCAGAAACTACGGCCGCAGGTACGGCTGTGGCACCTGGGGCTGGTTTCCATGGCCAGCATCCATGTCCACGGCACCGAGGGCCAGCTCCCACAGCCAGCACCCATGTACATGGCACCTGGGGCTGGCTTCCACAGCCAGCACCCATGGCTGCTGCACCTGTGGCCAGCTCGCTCAGCCACAGCGCCTGAGGCCAGCTCCCACGGCTGACACCCATGGCCGCGGCACCCAGGGCTGGCTCCCACAGCCAGCACCCATGGCCACGACACCCAGGCCCAGCTCCCACGGCTGACACCCATGGCCGCGGCACCCAGGGCTGGCTCCCACAGCCAGCACCCATGGCCACGACACCCAGGCCCAGCTCCCACGGCTGACACCCATGGCCGCGGCACCCAGGGCTGGCTCCCACAGCCAGCACCCACAGCTGCAGCACCCAAGGCTGGCTCCTATGACCAGCACCCACAGCTGTGGCACCTAAGGCTGGCTCCTACAGCTGGTACCCATGGCTGTGGCACCTGGGGCTGGTTCCCATGGCCAGCACCCACGGCCGCAGCACCCAGGGCAGAAGAGCCCCACAGCGTTGGGCACGGGAACGAGGGGGGTCCCGTGGGGCAAGCGCTCCCCCTTCCCCTCTCTGCCCCTCCCCAGAACGCCCTGCTGCGACTGCTGACGGCCAAGGAGCGGGAGCGGGCACGGGCAGCCTTCCTGGCCCTGGACCAGGACAGCGACGGCTTCATCGGGGAGGGCGAGTGCCGCCGGGCCCGGCACGCCTGGTTCCGCAAGCACCAAAAGGAGACGCCGTCCTGCAACGTCAGGTACGGGGACGCCCCTCCCGGGGCGGGGGGTGACCCCCCTGCGGCCACAGCCCCAGCACCCGCCCAAGGCGCTTGGCAGGCAAATGGGTGCCCCCCGCTCCCCGCCACCGCCCCCTCCGCGTCCCCCAGCCCCGCCAGGGCCCCGCACACCCTCTTCCCCCCGCC
>VZTL01016544.1:39332-52022 GCA_013400535.1 Scopus umbretta
GGCTTTCCTTGCACAGTGCCTGTGCTGCAGCTGGGAGGGAAACAGGGCTTGAGAAGTGGAGCTGGGAGTGGGGGGGTAATTAGGAGGGGGAAGCTGTCCTGGAAGCATCTGTGCTATGGCATCTTGGGGACACAGAGCTTCTTGCTAAAAGCTGGACCTGGATATTGCAGCCCATTTCCACAGCTGCCACTGGGTCCAGACCACGGCAGTGGTGTCCAGCTGGCCCTGGGAGAACATTCAGCCTGGGGAGCAGCGAGCAGTTTAGGCCCTGGAAGCCCGATTAGCTATAAAAGCTCCCAGGAGAGGCACCCATTGCCTCAAGGAAGAGGATGGGCACCCAGAGGAAGGAGGAGCTGGTGGGTGGTTTGTGTGCCTGAAGCTGGGATGCCATGAGAGGGTGATGGCCTGGGCTCTGCCTGTGCAGGGA
Source organism: Scopus umbretta (assembly GCA_013400535.1). Classification (NCBI taxonomy): domain Eukaryota; kingdom Metazoa; phylum Chordata; class Aves; order Pelecaniformes; family Scopidae; genus Scopus; species Scopus umbretta. The sequence goes on from VZTL01016544.1 coordinate 39,760, forward strand.
AGCCCCAGGGAATCCCTCGCTTGTGGAGATGGTGTTAATTGCTGTGTTACCGCTCCAGCTGCTGAGCTGGAGAGCGAGCTGGGGCAGAGCACAGGTCCTGGGGACCCCGGGGGTGAAGCAACCACCACCAGCACCCCAAACCCACACTCTGAGCACGCCGCAGGATCCAAGCTGAGGGTGCAGGACCCTCCCGGACCCAAATCCAGCCCCACCCTGCACCCACCCCTTCCTCCCTGGGGACAACGTGCAGGCAGCTCTCCCAGCCCCAGCCTACCCTGCAGCAGCCTGGCACCCCTACCAGGGCACGCAGCCGGCTGGTGTCCCCAGGGAGCTGGCTGAGGAGGGTCACAGGTGGCCGGGTGGCCCTTGTCCCGCAGGGCTGTGCTGTCACTGCCACAGCACCAGCTGCCCGGCACGCACGCTCTGCCACCACAGCTGCAGGTCCCCGGCTAGGGCCCGTCACGGGGCAGAGAGTGCCCCAGCCAGCTGTGTCTCTGGACGGGCAGCCGTAAGGTCTGGGCAGAAGGAGGTGGTGAGAGAACAGAGAGGGTGCTGCCCTGGCATCTCTTAGCTGTCACCTGCCCCTCCGAGATTGGTGACCTCAGAGACCCTGTCCCCAGAAAGCCTCTATGGCCTGCAAACCACCTTCCTAAATGCTGGTACAAACCTGTCCCGAAATGCTGGCACAAACCTTCCCCTGCATGTTGGTGCAAACCTCCTCGCCACCCAAATGCTGGTGCAAATATATCCTGAACGCTCGTGCAAACATCGCACCGAATGCTGGTGCAAACCTCTTCCTGAATCCCCCTGAACGCTGGTGCAAACCTCCTGCAGACTGCTGGTGCAAACCTCTGACTGCACGCTTGTGCAAACCTTTCCCTGAATGGTGGTGCAAACCTCTCCCCAACTGCTGGTGCAAACCTCCCCAGCGAAAGTCCCAGAGGTCCCAAACCAAAGGATCGGGATGCTCCTGGGGCATTTAAGGCTGGGGCAGAAACCAGCTGTCGAGCTCACCTCCCCCCCCCAGACCTTGTGAAGAAGGAAATCCCAGGGTGCTAAATTCATTCTGCAGTGGTAGCGTATGTGCAACCCACATGTCCGTCACCCCAGGCCTACCACTCACCGCCGGGTGCCACGCAGTGGGTGCTGTGCTCCCCGTGGGGCTCCTCCCCAGTGGGGGTCCCTAGCCCCAGGGCTCCAGCCCAGGGTCACCCAGCCTGGGGCTGGGGGCAGCGCCATGGGGTCCTGGGGAGCAGCTCCGGCTCTGGTGTTACGTTTTGCAGCAGGCAGCGGTCAGAGCATGGTCCACCTCTCAGCCAGGCGGTCCTGGCATCTGCAAGGAACCCCGAGCACCTCGTGCTGCCCGCTCTGGCCGGCTCAGGGTGTCCCCGCTGTCCCATGGGGACTCCAGGGGGTAGCAGTGCCCCCTTCTGCAGGCAGGTTGCACCCTCTGCTGGGATGCACGGCCATTGCACCAGGGCTGCCACCCACCCCAAAAATCTCCGCTTGTGGGGCAGATGGGTGCTTGGCTTTGCACCCCAGGGTGCAGGATAGCACCCCCCCCTCCAAGCCCGGGCACCTCTGCATGTTCCCGGGGCTCCCCTGGCCTTGGCCGGGTGATGACAGGTCTGGCGTGACCCAGACGGGAGGTGACCACGGTGTGCCCCCCACCAGAGCCAGCCAACCCTCGGGGACGTGTGCGGGGAGCTGTGCTGACATGGCAGGGACAGGGGTGGCCCACGGGGCCGAGGCGGTATCACCATGAGCCGTGGCACCCGGCCATCGCTGGGGCAAGTTGTCAGAGCCCCATCCCATCAGTGCCACAGGACGAGACAGGGACCACCGGCAGGAAAAGGGGGTTTCTGGGCAGCGTGTAACAGTGACAGCAACAGCCACAGCTCCTGGTGGCAGTGCCACCCCGGTGGCCCCAAGCATTCTTCCCCTCCCAGGCCAGAGCAGGAGTCACCACGCAGATTGGGGACAAGTGTCCCCGTTTAGCAACATCCCCTCACCCCAAGATGCCAGCAGGGTGAGGAGTGGAGGGAAGCCAAGGGGATTTGGGGCAGAGAGCTGAGAGGAGGAGGGTGGACCACCCAGAAGTGACTCCCACCCCAAGCCAGGACCAGGGACCAGGGCCCTCTGGGGAGACCTCTGGGTGGACTGGGGCGTGAGGAGGCTGGGGAGGGGTGTGAGGGGCCGTAAAAGAGTGGGGGTGTCATCGTCCCGTCCCCCCCCCAGCAGAGAGGTGGCCACAGGGTGTCGCCCCTGCTCCGCACCGGGAGCAGGCAGTGCCGCTTTCGGACCTGCACACTGCACAGCCACCGGGGACGGGGTCACGGGGCGGCGTGGCTGGCGTGGGACACGAGCATGCCAGCATGCCGTCCCGGTGGAGTGGAAGGGCTGGCATCACCACACCAGCCGTGCCTCCATCCTCATGCCCAGCCGCCGATACCACAGCCATCAGAGCACGCAGGGAGGAGGGATGCAGGGAGTCATTCCAGTCCCCAGAAATCATTTTGTAGGGTGGTTTGTGACCCCCTTCTCCTCCTACACTAAACCCGGCTCTGACCCCAGTCTCTGCCCCATAGCACCCTCCTCCTCTGTGATTATCTGCCCACAGCAGGTAGGTGCTAGGCCACTCACCCCATGTCAGGAGCCAGGACTCGACACGGGCAGCCCCAGGCTCTTGCAGTCTGGGGTGGGCTCTATCCCCTGGAGCACTCGGGAGTCAAGAGATCCTGGGCCCTGGAGAAGAGGGCCCAGGGCTCCCTCAGATCTAGTACCCCTTCCCCATGAGGTGCACGGGGAGCCAGAGCCCTCTCCTCTCCATGTCCCCTAGCAGGAGCCCTGGGCTTCCACCTCCTCTGCACGGAGCCACTGCACGCCCCAAGCTACCACAGGGTCTCTGCACACCCAGCGCTGCTGCAGGGCTGAGAAGGATGGTCAAGCGATGGAAAGGCAGCCAGGCACTGGGCATGGTGACAAGGGTAGGGACAGTGATGCCCACCGGTGCCTGCTGGGACCGCCCACATGCTGCTTGGGTCCAGGGCAGCCCAGAGGGAGCCATATGGGACCTGAGCGGAGAAATGGGGTCCCCTCCCCAGCACCTCCCTTAGCACGCTGCCTGGAGCAGCAGGATGAGCTGCCTCAGCAGGACACAACCCCGCAGGCATCCCAGCATGGAGGTGGTGTGCTCCTTTCCCCAGAAGATACACGTGGCCTGGGTCACCCACAGAAGCCCACGCAAGGGGCCGTGCACGGCTTTCCACCGGCATGCCGTGCTGCTGGCTCCCGCCACCCCCACACCGCCGGCTCGGTGGCCCTGACACGGCGCGGGGCTGCCAGACGCTGCCTCCTCCTGTTCCTGGCACGCTCGCTCCCACTTTCCTCTGTGCAGCACGGCTGTGCGCGGGGACACGGGGTGCCTGCAGGGTGCAAAGGGCGCGGAGGCAGCCGTGGGATGAGGAGGGGCACGGCGTGGTGCCGGGCACGGCGAGCATCTTGCTCCCCGCAGCAGCTTCGCTGTGACTCATCCTGGCAACCCACGCAGCACCCGGGCAGGGCGTCCGGGTCCGCTCCTGCCTCGGTGCAAGGCCTTGCGGGAGCAACGCATTAACAACACAAGCCCTGGGAACCCCCCTGTGTGCCTCCCTGCACCCGCTGCCCTGGCCTTGCAGGGGGACCGGGAGATGGCACCCGGGACAACGGCCCCAGCCCTGGGCTCCCTGGGGCTCCTGTGTCCTGCTGTTCCCTTCTCCGCAGCTGCCTGCACCTTGCTGGCCCCGAAGCAGCCGCTCTCCAGCACGGGGGCTGGTGTGGTGGCAGCCACCGGCTGCGGAATAAGGCAGGGGGTGACACGGTTTGGGGTATGGCACAGGGCGGGACCTGCCTTCCCATTTGGGCTGTGCGGATCCAAGCGCTGCAGCTGGTGTGGGAGCAGGCACTGACAGTCCCTCTGGCTTAGCACAGTGGACGGCTGTATGGTGCCATGCATGTCCCTGCTCACCCCAGCATCCCTTCTCGCACCACACGTGTGCTGTGCACCCCAGCATCCCCTGTCCGGGATGCACCCCTGGACCTGAAAGCCAGCACGCACAGTCCTCTCTGTCCCCCCAAAGTCCCACGTCAAGGCACCTGATGGGGACACCGGTAACAAGGCATCAGTCCAGGACTAATCTGGGAGCTCCACGGGGCCAAGGCGTACTCTGGCTCGCCAGGGAAGGAGGAAGGCAGCCAGGGTACCTGGAAAGCAGGGGTTTGGATCTGAGCCACCCCAGAAAGCTAGCACCGTGCCTGGCACAGGCAGAGGCATCCAGCCCGCGCTGGATGGGGACACAGAGCCCTGTCATCTGCCAACCCACTCTGCATCAACAGGGCCACTCACTCCCCGTGCTGGGGGTTAGGGGCTCTGGCAGCAGCGATGGGGGTAGTAAAGAAGAAGGCACCTTGTCTTCAGCACGGGGCACCCGGCGACCTGGCAGCAAAACGATCCGGGGGCTGGAGTGACTGATCTGCGAGGAGCCGCACATAACTATATCTGTCTCACTCGACTGAGCGATGACTAAGGGAAGGACAGGAGAGCAGTCTGCACACCGCCAGGCAGAGGAGGAATTATTCAGGCTGGAGCGTGGGGGCGAAGGGAGGGGGGCTGGAAGGAGATGGGCGGAGGGAAGGTGGAGGCTGGGTGGGATGCTCTGGCAGCGCTCCCCCTCTGTGCCGGAGGGACACCGGGTACCAGGCTGGTGAGAACCAGCACAAGAGCTGGGGGACTGGGAGCTGCTGGCTCACTTTTTGGAGAGAAAATACTTGCAGCCAAGGGGGTCTCCTGCCCTGGCCCCAACCCCACAGCCAGGCGCTGACTCGGAGACCTGCCGTTAGCACTGCAGGACAGCCAGCATCCCCGATGCACGGAAAAACACCCGGCAGCTGCCTGCGCAGGGCAGGTCCCCAGGCATGCACAGCCCTGTCCCTGCCCTTCCGCGACACGCTGGCAGCCAGACAGCAGGCTATGTGTGGGAGCTATTTCTGCTGGTCTCAGGGCCGTTCTGCTCCCATGCTGGGGCCAGCCCCGTGCCTGCGGACGAGCTGCACCGCACCGCGCCGGGCCAGCTGCTGGGGGACAGACAGGCGCTGACCTTGCAAAAATTCACCTCAGTGCCCACGAGGTGAATTCTTATCACTGGGGAGAGAAGGTGGAAAGAAGACCGCACTACGTGGCATCTCTCCTGAGCCCTGACCCAGCACAGCAGTCTTGTGCACCTGGCGCACAACAAAAATGAAAGGCAGGAGGAGAGGACGCTGAGACCTGAAGGCTCAGCATCCTCTGGGGCCAATCCCTTCTCCTGGGAAGGAAGGGATCCCACTACATAAGCCGTTCCCACAGCCAACAGGTACCAAACCTTACTCCTGGGGTCACCCTGTGCTTTAGGGGCTGACGGCAGGATGGGGAAGAGCAAGTCAGGCACATGGAGCCACAGCTCCTGCTGATACTTCAGCTGGGCCTGCCTCGTTGACCTGGAGGCTGCAACTTCCCGACTGCAAAGATTTTTGCAGTGTAACTGGGGCACAAAAGTCCCAACCCACCTGGCATGTAAAGCTGTGGGAGCCTGCAGGCTGCTCCGTGCATGGGAAGAAGAACCAAGGAGCCTGCGTGGCCTCCAGACCTTCCAGCCCAGGAGGATATTTGCAAGGGGGAGCATCATTTCTAACCCAGAAAGCCACTGAAACTTGTGGCCAGGAGTGCCTCAAGGGTCTCTGGCTCACTTTTAATGGTGCAGAATTGAAATGTGCGTTTTACAGTCAGGGAGTGGGGATGAGACTGGGTATGAGCCCCATCAGTTGAACATCTATAGGCTATGAGAGCAGGACCACGGTCCAGGATGGTGCAGGAAAGGAAATTAAGGAAGGGGCTACAACCCAGCATGATTTCATGCCCATGTGTTCAACAGGACTTGTGAAATAATCCTGGCTTCTTTATTTGATGACTTTATAAATCCAGTTGCTAAAACACCCCCATGGTGCTGTCAGGTCACCCCTCCAGCACCCTGAGCACGGAGCAATGCCAGGGGAGCGCTGCAAGCCCAGTGACCTGCCAGGACCCAGCCCTGGGGACCTCCATCCGTCACACCAGCTCCCACGACCAGCAACACCTCCGTCACCGCCTGGCCCCCTCCGGGACAGCCCGTGCCCAGCAGGTGCCTGGACTGGCAGCGAGGTGGGATTCAGAGACCACAGCATCACCGCAGCTTCATCTCCTGTCTCCTTACCCTCAAAGCAACCTGACATCCGCAGCATGGCAACAGCTGTAACAGCATGGCAACGGCTGTACTGTCATAGCAACGGCGGTACTGGCATGGCAACAAGGCTGAAGACAGAGAGACAAAAATGTCAGGCGGATCCCCCCTTGCCCCAGCCATCCCTCTGCTCCCCAGAGCAGCAAAGCTGCCCTGTCTGCTCTGGACACCTCCAAGGGGCTGCGGGTGCTGGGCACGACAGGCCCCGCCAGCCTCATCTCCTCCTCTCCCCATCACCCAGCATTGCATGAGATGAGTTGCTGGGTCTCAGCCCAGCTCTTACAGGTCGTGCCTCCCAGGCAGATGCACTGGCATGCATATGTCCCTTGCAGGTCCCCTTACCTCTCCCCGAGCAAACACCTTGTTTGAGGGGCATAAATCTGGGAAATGGTCCCTCTGGGTTTTGGCTGCCAAAGGCTTTTTCCTTCAGCCAGTCCCTTCGTCTGCTGGAGCAGACCTGCGGTTCAGGGCCAGCCCTCCCTGTGATGGGGAGGAAAGGCACTGGCATCCCCAGACAGAGCGGGACATTAGGGCTGTCCTCCTCGCCCCGTTTGGCCAGGGGGACATCTCCCCGGCAGCGGGCATGGAGGGCAGCCGGAGCGTCCCCCTCTGCCAGGGAAGGAGATCCGGCGGGGGCATCGGAAGTTACACAACGCTGCGCCAAGCAGACAAGGCAGCGAGCGCGGTGGGGGCGCACGCCAGCCCCCGGAGTGAATTCCCTGACGTGGCAAACATCTCCCCAAGCCCCCTCGACGCCCACCTGCACACGCAGGCAGGAACCCACGCGCATACGCAGGCAGGAGCCCACGCACCGGCGCACGCCTGCCTCTAAAGGAAAAGCCTCGCCAGAGCCAGTGCTGAAATAGTGAATTGCCTCATTCATTCACCCTCTCCGGAAGCTCTGCCCGTACATGCAGGCATACACGTGGGGAGGCATGTGCAGAGATGCATGCACCCACCCCTGCGCCCTCCAGGAATCCCCCCACCCAGCCACCTTCTTCACCACCCGCTCTGAAACGCAAGCAGGGTCCGCACCCGTGTGCGTCCCTCCACGCCAAGCCCAGCTCTGCAAGCGGGGAGCCCTGGCTGGAGCAACTTTTGCATGCAACTCCTTTCATGGCGTGGTGGGGTGACCCACGTTCCCTGGAGGGGGAAAGCCCCCCCTGCCACTTTTTGGTCCCAAATCCACAGGCTCTCACGTGGGAGATGTGCCTCTCGCACAAACATAAGCACTCCCACCCGCGTTTGCACCCGTGTCTCAGAGGAGCCCCTTCTACAAGGGATCCTGCTGTAGCAAAAACCCCTCACTGTGGCCAAATGGGCCAGCTCCCATGGGCAGCAACACCTCCGTCACCGCCTGGCCCCCTCCGGGACAGCCCGTGCCCAGCAGGTGCCTGGACTGGCAGCGAGGTGGGATTCAGAGACCACAGCATCACCGCAGCTTCACCTCCCGTCTCCTTACCCTCAACGCATCCATCCCCAAAACCTTGAGCAGGAGGCTGTGCAGGGCACAGCACAAGCATGGCACAAGGGACACGCATGTGCATGGCACGCAATGTGTGCATGCCCGGTGCTACACCCACATAGGACGTGCGTGGGTAGAATCCTTCATTGCTAAGCTGGGAGGTCTGGCCTGGGGTTGCGGACCTGGCAAACTCTCCCCTGGGACACGCAGGCTCGCAGCACACACCTGTGTGCAACCCCAGGCAGATGCAACACTTGCCCACATGCGTGTGCACACGCCTGGCACGCTCCACGGTGCACGGCTCCGCAGACCCCATTTGGAGGTTTGGCACACACTGGGCACACACAGAGGCACAGCCCGGCAGCAGCAGGGCAGAGCAATACCTGCAGCCTGCCTGCCAGCTCCCCCGCTCTGAGAGTGTGGGACAAGCCACCATCTCCCAGCAGGGAGATGGAGCGGATTCAGATAATTTCTTTTCCTAGAATAACTTCTTCTTTTAAGCCCCACGAGGTGCCCAAGAAAACATCCCATCTCCACCCACCGCCCCCTCACCTGGCAGCCTCCCGGCAGCACCAAGCCGTGGTGCAGCGGCAGCAGCCGGCACGGCGTGCGCAGCACCTGCGAGCGCGGCATCACTCCCTGGCCAGGGCCCCTTTCCCAAGCCAGCAGGCAGGTCACGGGTCCTGGGAGCCAGGATGGTCAGCTGTCACGGTGTGACCCCAGTCCTATTCTCCCTCCCCTTGTACAGGAGGGAAACGCTGAGGTACCCCAGGACCCATGGGATGGGCACCCAGCTCGTTTCTCCCCTCTAATCGCTGCCGCAGACACGTGCCGACGTCTGCGCTGGGCAGGGAGGGTTTCTTGCAGTGGGGACTGCTGCTCACGTCGGCATGACCCAGGGACGTGGCCATCGGCCCACGCTCCGCAAGGAAGCAAAAGCATCAGCGCCCATAGCCCAGAACCCTGAGCCCTGTCCCTACCCGCCCCCTCAGAGGCTGCTCTTCCCATTTGATTTTGAATATTATTCTTTTTCATTTGAGACCAGACATAGGGGTTTGTGTCTGCCCAGATTGCTTGTCCTCCTTCACAAACACAGGCCAGTCAATACTGCCCCAGCCAGAGTTATCCTTTGAAGACAGTGGTTTGCCAAAGAGGAGCCCTGCCATCGACACAGCCTGCGGCAGCAACCCCAGGGACCGTGGGGCAGCTCAGCCCCTCTCCCCTGTGTTCTTGTTCCTTTCCAGCAGCAGCAATTTCTCCTCCCCGCCTCCCTCCCACTCCCCACCCTCCTTCAGGCCGTACATTCAGTGCCCCTGCCCTTACTGAAGGTGGAAGCAAAGCAGGGAATTAGTGTGGGGCTGTATTTTCTTACGCGTTAATTCTTCCAGCCCCTTCTCATGTGGAGACACCTCTGCTCTCCTCATTTGCTCCCTAATTACATGGCACTGTAACTTTTCCCTCTTTGCTCGCTCTCTTCCTGCAAATTGGAGGGTGGAGTTTGCAAGTCTCATTTTCACCTTAACCCACTGCCATCCCCAGCCAGGCTCGGATGCATTGGCTTTGCGATGGTCCTGCCAGAGATAACTGCAACTGGTTTTATCTTGGTGCCTTGCAGCAGCTGTGGGCTGAATCCTCTCTGCAATCTTCACCATGGACAACGGGACGTGGCTTTGGGAATTAGAGCTCCGATACTCCAGATGTGGCCCCACAGCTGGCCAGCTGTGCAGGGCTTCCAGGCACCTTCGCATCCCCAGGGGTCTGGCCTCTCTGGATCCCAGCTCACGGGGCTGCTGGAAAGCGTTGGTGGGTGCTGGGGAATAGCCAACCCCCCTGCCCTGTCCATTGGTCTGGGCTGAGAGGAGAGCATGGGGCGCTCTCTGTGCTCGAGGTGTCAAGTCAGCATTACAGAGAGGGGATGGGGCAAGCACAGCCCCGAGTCCAAGCACTGCCACCAGCCCCAAGCGATGCAGGTGATGAGTAGGAGCCCCATATCATCCTAGGCAAGTGTGGGAAGAACAGGACAGCAGGCTAATGGATGCCTTTGAGGCCACCTGGGCAAGACCAATCTCCTTTCCCCAAGGAGTAGGGCAATGCATCCAGCAAAAACCCATGCACAGGGCAGCCACTACAGACACCTCTGCCAGGCAGGAGAGGATGAATGTGCCCAGGCACCACAGTGACTGGCACACAGGGAGACCAGATTAAACAGAAACCTCCAAGGACTGCCCTCCGGGCCAGAGACACAGGAGAAAGCTGCCTGACTTGCAGGTGGTGACTGTAACACACTGTTAATCACTGGCCACTTCATATACCACCACCACCCCCTGCCCCATCTCCCCATACTCTGCCCCTGAGCGAGAAACGGGCAGAGAGGAAAAGCATCCTTGCTTCGGCCTCCAGCCAGGGCACCAGATGCTCAGCCAGTCCCTGCCAGCATCCCCAGCTCACTCACTACCACATCCCCTCCCAGTTCAACCTCGACACTGGCTGGCATCTCAGGCCCCTGCTGAAAAGCTCCAGGCAAGGCTGCTCCCTGCCAGCAGTGGGCAGCGACCCGGAGATCCGCAGAGCCACCACAGGTCTGGCACAGTGCCATACTGCAGGGCCAAGGGCTGGCAAGCACAAAGCCCCATGAGATTGAGCTGAGATGCCCAGGGCCAGGCAGTCCCACGTCTCCATTTGCTTGCAAAGACGAGACTGGGGAATCTCAGCATCCTGCAGCACTCTGGAGAGGGTACTTAGAAACCGTCCTCCTTTCCCTTCTCCTTCTGTACAGCGGTCTTTAGCCACCCACCATCCATAATCCCCCGGGACCAAAGAGACAGGATGCTCCAGAAGCAGCAAAATCAGGAGTTAGTAGTTCCGGGCTATGGGTAGGGAAGGAAGCAACCCAGCACCACTGTGCGACCAGTGGAGCTTTCTGCGTGGAGCCTTCTGTCCCCAGCATAACATCGCCTGCATCCCCCTGAGCACCACCTGCCATTGGGCCAAGGCAGTCACAGGGAAGGAGGTTTGGGAGGCAATGGAGAAGAGGCAAGATGAGAATAAAGGCAAGCCAGCCTGCTCTTTCAGAAAACTCTCCTTGCCAGACAACCCCCAGGTCATTTTGATTTCTTAGAGGTCACAGATTTGGTACCTTCACAGAAGTATTAAGCTTCCTACAGCAGTCAACCGGCAACCACTTTGTCCCGATGAACCTATCACATCTCGCCACTGTCAGCTCATTTGGCAAATTAAGGACTAGATGCCATGCATATCTGCAAAAGTAAAAGCATCAGATGGACACACTCCCAATAGATGCAGCAGGGTTTGTCTCGAGCCTGGACACTACCCACCTCTGGCTGTGACCTTCAGGGCCAGCATCCGTGCTGGGAACCGCCGTGGATGTCCCTGCCCTGGAGAGCAGGGACTCGGGACGCGTTTCAAGGCCAGAATTCCCTAAATGATGGGGTGGCTGGAGAGACTAGAAGAGCTCAATGTGCTTGGCACCCAAACGCAGACTAGAAATAACTTGCTTAAAACGTAACTTGGAGAGAGCCATCCCCAGGAGAAACCATCAAGCGCTACAGGATGCCTTTGCTGAGCAAAGCAGAGCAAAGGCTGGAAGCTGAAATGGAGCCAAGCCAAACTTCGGCGCACGTCCTCCACAGGCAGATGGGTCCCTGGGGACAACCGGTGCTCTTCAGGCTCCCCGGCACGGCTGGCCTCCCTTCCAGGGGGACGCGTGAGGCCACTGGTGGGTAGCGAGGAGGATGGCAGGGGCCGCAGGGGTGCCGCTGGCCCTCAGCTACCATCGCCCTGCCTCGCCAGGGAGTATCTTAACCAGAGATCAGACGCTCCGGATTCGAGTCTCACGCCTGCTGCTGCTTCTGACAGCAACCCGGGACAACTTGTGCGCTCCTGCGTCCGCAGTTTGGGGTGGGGACACCCCCTCTCCTCTTTCACCTGCTCGGACAGGGGGTTTGCAGGGACAGCTGCCACGAGGGGCTTTCCCAGCCCATGCACTCTGCATGCCCCAGCGTAGAGCTGTGCCTTTGGTGCTTCAGAGCAGGAGCCAGCAGGGTAGATCAGGTCAAACCGAACTGTCCAGAAGCAGGATCCGCCTGGTGGAGCCTTGTTCTTCCCCAGGCTCTGACCCCAAAAGCACTGCAGCATCCCCCACTCTGCTCTTGCCTCCTACTCGCTCTTGCCTTCAGGTTTTGGCCACTCCAGCGGAGCCCGAGCAGCGGCAGGGGCAGCGGGGGACAGGGAGAGGTCGGAGTCCTCCCACGCTGCTGCCCACTGCTGTACAGAGCTGCTCGCATCTCCCCCGCACACCTGCCCGACACCGGGGTGGCCCGAGAGCCCCGGCGCGCTCATCCGAGGGGGTTTGCAAAGGTCAGCCCGGGAGGAGGTCTCCGGCGAAGGCCGTGTGCCAGCACCAGCTGGGAACCACTCGAGGATAGAGGCAGGAAGGAAAAAAAGAAAAAAGAAGGGGGGGGGGGGGGGGGGGGAAAAAAAAAACA